>PVIW01006631.1:0-84173 GCA_004026585.1 Noctilio leporinus
TTTTTATTATTCTTAGAGGGGAAGTGAGAGAGGCAGAGAAGGAGAGAGACATCAGTGTATGGTTGCTTTTCACCTGCCTCCAGCTACAGACTTGGCTGGAGACCTGGCTTGCAACCTGGTTATGTGCCCTGACTGGGGAATTGAACCAGCAATCTTAGGTTTGCAGGTTGGCGCCTTATCCATTGTGCCACCAGCCAGGGCCCTAACTCCCTTTTTTGTACTAGTTCTTTGTTTGTATAACATGAATCCGCATAACATGGCATTTTTTAGGAACCTAACAACAGCGTTATATGGGGGTTACCTGCACTCCCGAAAGTGCAAACAACAGTGCCTGGCACAGAGAAGCTCTCTGTAACCGTCAGCTATTTCTGTTATCAACATTCCCCTGCCTGGCGACAGCTTTGACCCTCCTGCTTCCTCCCTGACCATTTCCAGGTCTCCATGCGGGGCTCCTGTCCCATCACCTGTCCCTGCATCTCCAGGAGTCTAGAGTATATCCATTTCCTTCTCACTCGGCCTGTGGGCTGGGGCCACTGTGCCCCCTTGTCAAGCCTCAAGTTCCCCAACCCCCAGTTCTTATGCCGGTCCCAAAGCATCACCTGCTTTTGGATATTTGTGTCACCTCACGTCTTGCAGACCTGCCTCCTCCCTCCTGTCTGAGCCTCTCAGTAATGATACTGCCACCTCACAGCTCATCCTGTCATCTTCCTTCTGGGCCCCTGGCATGGATCCTACTGAGTCATCTGGAAAGCTCAACCCAGCCTCAGTCTCACGACACCATCCCTATCCTGCGGCGACAGTCCAGGCAAGAGACAGTATTGCGGGTAGAATGGTTTCCCAAGATATCTGTGGTGCCCTGATCCCTGGAGCCCAGGACGTGCTCCATCATGGTAGATGTAAAGGTTACTAATCAGGGTTTCCCAAGGCAGAGTTTAGCCAGATTATCCAGGCGGGGCTAAAACAATCTCATGAGTCCTTGAAAGCAAACTTTCTCTGGCTGACTGGAGAGATGAGTCTGAAGGGGAGGTCAGAGATTCCAAGAACAACAAGGACCCGCTGCTGCTGGCCTTCCATGCGCGGGGCCAGCAGCCATGGCATGAGGGGGGCCTCAGGAGGCTCCGCACGGCCTGCAATGGACCGACAGCAGGAATTGGGGGCCTCAGTCCATGACTGCGCAGGCTGGATTCTGCCAACACCTTGGCTTTGGCCTCGTGTGACCCAGGGCAGAGGAACCAGCAGAGTCCACCCCAATGGACTGAGATTACATTTCTGTTGTTTTAGGTGGGGGGAAAAATGACAATAATCAAACTTCACTACAATATGTACCACCACCAGGAACTCAGTCTCAGAACATGGTCACTGCCACTATCCCCATTGCACCTACCCAGACATGGCAACAGAGAATGGCTGTGTAACTTGCCTGCACCCTACTGTTCAGGAGGGCAGAGCTGGCTCCCCAGCCCTTCGCTGGGCCGCCCTGCCCTGGGGCCGCCCTGCCCTGGGGCCACCCTGCCCTGGGGCCGCCCTGCCTCACCTCCCACACAGGCAGCAGCAAAGATCATTAACTTTTTCCCAGTTTAAAAGCCTTCTCAGGGGGAGGTTCCTCCTTCAAAAGAGTCAAATGTTAAACACTTAGCCTGGCTTGCATTTGGCACTGTTGAGGTAAGAACAGTCCAAAGGTGCAGAATTTTTATAGGTGTTTATTTGAGCCAAACTGATGACGTATGTCGGGGGAGCAAGATCTCAAAGGGTCCCGAGAATAACAGTTTTGCAGCTTCTTTTTTGCATCTGAGATTCAGGAAGATAAGTAAAGATACTGTGGAGGTGGAGAAAAAGCATTGCAGGTATTAGGCAGGTATTTCAAAGGTGTGTTATCTTAGATGAACAAGACCAATGGACAGGGCTGCCTTCACACCTTTCACCAAAGAAGTTTCAGGCCTGGGGGCCTGACTACCCACCCTGCCTAGTTAGGAACTTAGGATCAGGTGATGCTGTGAGGTCACTTTCCATGGGACTTCCCTCCTCACCTTCTTTTCCCCTCCGTGTGTTGCCACCCACCTCCAGACCTCAGCACGTGCTGTTTCAATATCTGGGGTCCTGGCTGGTGTGGCCCAGTGGATGGACTGCGGGCCTTGAACCAAAGGTTACTGGTTCGATTCCCGTCAGGGCGCTTGCCTGGGTTGCAGGTCAGGTCCCCAGTTGGGGGTGCGCGAGAGGCAACCACACATGGATGTTTCTCTCCCTTTCTCCCTCCCTCCCCCTCTCTCTAAATAAATAAGTAAATCTGAGGAGGTCCTTTCCTGCTTGGCAAATCCCTAGGCTTCTCTTAACAGAGGCAGCTCAAGTTTGGCCTCTTCTGTGGTGTTTCAGGGCCCCCAGACAGGGGTCTAGTGCAGCCTGGGTTTATCGCCCCGACACTCCTGTCTTTCTCGGGAAGCCCCTGGCCAGCATTTCCCCTTCTCCCGAGTGCCCCTGCCGATGGCACCACGCCCGTTGCCTGAGTGCTTGAGGGTTCCAAGAAAATTCATTTCACCTGCCACTGACAGTGCTCATTTAAGACTCCACACGATGACGGTCCCTAGCTTAGTCAGCTACCTCAGGATCTCAGGTAGCTCAGGTGGAATTTCAGAGGTTTAGATTTGCAAGGGTTCCCAAGGGCTAAGTTTACACCCAAAGAATGAAGCTCCTTTCTTCAGCAGCTTTGAGTCAGCCTAGAGGCTGAAACTTGGTTCCCCCTTATCTGACTGGCTGTGTGACTCCGGGCAAGTTACTTAACTGTTCTGAGCCCTCTTTCCCCACCTGGAAATGAACATTAAACTGGTAAGAGTAGTTCCTACCCCACAGGATTGTTTTGATGTAATTCTGTAAATACATATACAGAACACGGAATATATATTAAAACATGCAAGATGCATTCAGTGGTCTGTAAACGTGTGCTGTAGCTGTTATTACTTGTGCTTGCAAAAGATGACAACCTTCCACCTAGCATCCGTTAGAATGGCTGCTATCACAACACACACACACACACACACACACACACACACAGAGCAAACGAGAACTCCAACGACACCCGGAAATAATGTGTTGGTGAGCATAACTCTAGGTAAATTGGTGCAGCTGCTATGTCAATTCCTTAAAAAAATTAAAGATCAAATTATCATATGACCCACCGAGTTCCCTGTTGGGTAGCCCCCAAAGAACTGAAAACAGGGACTGGAAGAGATCCGCGCACCCATGTTGACAGCAGAATTATTTCCAACCGCCGGAAGGTGGAAGCAACCCAAGTGCCCATCAACAGAAGGGCGGACGACCACAACGTGGTCTCTACGGACACAATGGGATATTATTCAGCCTTAGAAATGAAGGAAATTTTGACAAATGGGACAACACGGATGAACCTTCAGGACATCATGCCAAGGGAAGTAAATGTCACAAAAAGGCCAAACGCTGGTTGGTTCTACTTATCTGAAGTCCCTAGATGAGTCCCGCTTGGAGACAGGAAGTAGGACGGCAGCCGCCAGGAGCTGTGATTCGTGGGGACAGTGTTTCCGTTTTGCAACATGAAAAACTTCTGGAGAAGAACGGGAAGATGGTTGCACAGCAACATCATTGTGCTGTATACCAAGAAGTGTACACTTAACAATGGTTAAGATGGTAGATCTTTTTTTTTTTTTTTTTAAGATTTTATTCATTATTTTCAGAGAGCAGGCAGGGAGGGAGGAAGAAAAGGAAAGACGCATCGATGCACTGTTGCCCCTCACCTGCCTCCAGCCAAGGACCCGGCCTGCAACCTGGTCGTGTGCCCTGACTGGGGAATCGAACCAGCGACCCCCAGGTTCGCAGGCCAGCACTACTCCACTGATGGTCAATCGCATACAATCAAGATGGTAAATCGCATGTGTATTTTACCACACACACACACACAAAAAATGATTACCATCTAGACCTTTTCTCTGAACTTTTTCCTGTTGGGAGCCTCCCACCTGCCAGAGGGAAGGAGGCCCATCATGGCTGTGCTGGGAACTAACCAATGAAATCAGCCCTCACTTCCAGCCATCAGCTCTTCAAGGGGGGAAAGTTCCCGAGGGACTGATGAGATCAGATGGGTGCACCCCCCGAGGAACAGCGCTCTGGTGGAGAGACTGGACCTAGGCTGGAGGGTGGGCCAGCGAGTGCGAATAGAGGAGCTGGTATCTGTACCCCGGGAATCCATATCCGGACCCTACGTCTCAAATGGAGGGGTTCGTTCATAATAAGAAAAAGCTGAATTAAAATGACATGGGGGCCATATCAGTGAAGACACAGTAGGAGAGAACTGATGTCCCCTGCTGGTGGGACACTGCCTACAACTAAACCTCCAGTGGGCAACTGGTGACGCCCACAAGAGCTACAGGTGGTCCTGCCCTTCGCCACAGCAGACACCCACGTGGCCATGTCGCGACCTGAACACAGCTGCCTTGCTTCATAATAATCATGGGGTTATGACGCAGGATCCGACAGATCTTTTTAAAGAGGCAGCCCACAGGTGGGCCCACATGAGTCATCTGGCTGTATAGCTTCTGCTGTGCTTATTAAGGTCGGTCTTGCTCTACAAGCTTCAGAGCCCAGATGGGAAGGGAACAAGAAAGGACCCTGACCACCAAAGGCAGGGGCGCAGGCGGGGACCCCTTCATCCCTGTTGTTTCTGTCCTGGGGTTTCCTCCTCCCATCTCCACTGTCTCAGCCACAGCCCTGTGCCCACGGGGTTGTCTGAGAACTCAGTTCTCAAAGGGATCCTGAAACCTCCCCAGCATGGCGCCAGGTGAGTTCCTGGGGATGGGTTAGGGGCCATCAGCTCTCCATTGTTGACCTCTCCCTTCTCTTTTCTCAAAACAAAGCTTCATGAAATAGTACACACACACACACACACACACACACACACTCACCTCAGAAGGGAAGAAGCACAGGTAGTCAGGACACTGGGCCACTGCCTGACATGGAGAGTCTGTACATGGGAGGGTTCCTAGGCTTTGCCCCAAATGCACAGGGTCAGAATGTGGAGAGGGCTCAGGGTGAACGAGCACTTTCAGACATGTGAACACTTCGACAACCAGCATTTCTTCGTTCTGGAAGAACTGAACCCCTTTCTCAGCAGAGTTTCAATACCAGCCACATCCAACTCTAAAAAATTACAGCTCACAAGCCACATCACGTCATGGAAATTACAATTTACAAGGTTCGGCTCGGACATGAGGAAGGGCGAGGCTTTTCCAGCTTTGTAAAATGGGAGAGGGCAGGTTCTGAAGGCCAGTCTGCCCATGGCAGCAGCCAGGATGGTCGTTTCAAAATGCAGGTCCTCCCTCTGCTTAAAATCCCGCAGTGCTGCCCTGGCCGGGTGGCTCAGCTGGTTAAGAGTGCCATCCCAATACACCAGTCAGAGCACATAAATTGATCAATCAATGAATGCACAAATACGTGAAACCACAAACTGATCTCTCTCTCCCTCTTCCTCTCTCTCTCTCGAATCAGTAAATAACAAAATTTAAAAAATCATCTAGTGCCTTCTTCCCACTTCTCTTCAGATAAAGATAAAAATCTGCCCCCTTCCCCTTACTCTGGACATACTGGTTTTCTCTCAGTCCCTTGGGCTTACAATATGCTCTTTCACCCCAGGACCTTTGCACATGCCATTCCCTTCTTCCCTTGTCTAGTGAAGTCCTCCTTGTCCTCCACATTGTGGAGCCCCAGTGCTGGCATGGAACTATTCATGCCTTCATGGGACCTTTGGCTTATGGCCTCTATCTCCTAGCAGCTTCCTACTGCAGTGACTGTGCCTTATCAGGCCATGGCTGTGTCCCCAGGACTGTGTCAGTGCTGAGGCTCCAGGTAAATATTTGTGGGCTGAATGAGTAACAACAGCAGCAATACCTGGGCTGGTGAACATAGGCTTTCGATTGCTGCTAGGGAACCAATCTCCTTATAGGATGTAGGAAAAAGTGGAGGCCAAACCCAACAAATATCAGTATTGATTTTCTCTGGGCCAAATGATTACAAGTGACTTTTCTTCCTTATACTGTGCTTTCCCTCATGTTTAAAAAATAATAAGCATGAAAAAAAAAATAAGCATGTAAGAAACTACCTTCCGTTGACAGAAAAAGTAAATGATTTCAAAATACAGGGTGTGGTAAAAATAGGGTTATGGTTGTTTATATGGAAAATAATACAATAATTCATAAATAATAATACAAGCATAAACATTGTTTTTAGATACTCACTCCTTTTACTCCATACTGTATATAATCAACAATCCAAACAATATGTCAGCCTTGCAAATGAGTACAAACCTTTTTTTAAAAAAAATACTTTATTTACTTTTAGAGAGAGGGGAAAAGAGGGGGAAAGAGAGGAAGAGAAACACCAATGTGCGGTTGCCTCTCCCGCATCCCCAACTGGGGACTTGGTCTGCACCCAGGCATGTGCCCTGACTGGGAATTGAACCCAGGACCCTTTGGTTCTCGGGCCAGCACTCAATCCACTGAGCCACACCAGCCAGGGCAGTATAAATCTTTAGAAGCATGACTGTCTATTCTTTAGGATTTACCCGAGTAAATAAAACAATCTTTCTTTCTTTTTATTTTTTAAATTTGTTAGATGTAACCTCTGAGCAATTTCAAGAACAAGTCTTTCTTAATATTTCTGAACTTAATTTAGTGGCCTGACTTCTAGCAGCAACTATAAATTGACTAGAGTTATACCTTAGGGTGGCCCAGAACTGATCAAGGGTGATTCTTGTAATCAGAAAGGCCCAACGAAGTCAGCAGAAGGGGGTAATTCTCATTTATCTTATTTTATAAAACTGGAACATGCTGACATGTTTACAGGTTTCAGTTAATCAAAATGGACCTGCGTTCCCACATCCCTTTTGAAAGTAAATCTCCTCTCCCAAATCCACTTAAACTTCAGGAGGAGGAGTGGTCTGAGAGAAAAGGGAGGTGCCCATCAAGTCTGTTCACTAAACATTTGGCAATTCATGTATCATCTGTTCTCCAGGGAGCTAATATGAGCCTGCGCTTCTGGAAATGCAACTTATTTCTTCATAAATCAACGTGATTGCTGCTGGCGGTGGCAGCTGACTTCTTACACGAAGTCCAAGGACCAGTAAGTGGTCAATTATTTTTCACATGATAAATGCAAGTCAGTTTCTGTCTACATAATAACTGTCCTCATTAGTTCCCTTTTCCAAACAGCCTGTTAATATCAGTGCACCCTCGTCTCAACCTGGGGTACCCCTGAGGATTCTTCTCCACCTTCATTTTATGAGATCACAATAACAAGCCTGGTGTCGTTTACTTAGTGTCAGGTGCCAGGCCCCTTCTGCTCATTTCTTTCTTAATCCTCACAAACCTGTGAGGTAAGTGGTTTGCAGATAAGGAAGAAGAGGTTCAGATCGATTAATTTGATTAACTTACTTGAAGTCACGCAGCCAGAAAGTGGCCTAATGAGATTCAAACCCAGGTCTGTCTATCTCCAAAGCCTGTGCTTTTAAAAACTAGAAAAGGCCCTGGCTAGTGGTTCAATGGATAAGGTGCTGGCCTGCAAACCCAAAGGTCGCTGGTTCAATTCCCAGCCAGGGCACAAAACCAGGTTGCAAATCAGGTCTCCAGCCAGGTCCGTAGCTGGAGGCAGGTGAAAGGCAACCACACATTGATGTCTCTCTCGCTCTCTGCCTCTCTCCCTTGCCCCTCTCTCTGAAAATAATAGATAAAACATTTAAAAAAATAAAAAAATAAAAACTAGAACAGTTTTCTAATATCTTAGTCAGGGGCAAAATAGACTCTCTGTCTCATCTTTGGCCAGATGGGAAATAAAGCACCCTAAAATCTATGCCTTGTTATGATAAAGGAGAAACTGAACTTCTTTTTCTTTTTTACCCCTGCTTTGTGCACTGAACCGATTTTCTGTCCTTGTCAAGAGACCACGACGTGGATGACAATCTTCAGGGGAGGCCCATTGAGTTATTTTGTTGAGTTCATAATAAAAACTCTTAGAAAACTAGGAATAAAAGGGACACTTTCTCAACTTGCTAAGAGTCTTTACAAAATACCTACAGTGAACATCATACCTATGGAGAAAGACTGACTGCTTTTCCCCCCGAGATCAGGAACAAGAAAACAGGAAGATTTATACTGCACTTACCACTCTTATTCAACAGAGTACTGGAAGTCCTAGCCAGTGCAATAAAGCAAGAAAAGGAAATGAAAAGCATTCAGATCTCCTCTTCTCAGAGGAGAAATAAAATTGTTCTTATTTACAGATGACATGATTGTGTATCCAATCCTAAGAAATCTACAAAAAAGCCTTCTAGAAGGTTCAGTTAAGGTTGCAAGGTACCATATAAGCATACAAAAATTAATTGTATTTACTGTCAATGACATGTGGACACCAAAATTAAAAATATAATACCATTTACAGTCAGGGATAAATGCTTGGGAGTGTGATTGCTGGATCCCATGTGAAGTATGTGTTTGGTTTCTAGAGAAACTGTCAGACTGTTATCCAGGGTGGCTGTTCCATTCTTCTTTCCCACCTGTAGATGAGACATGGTCTCTCTGCATTCTTGTAAGCAGAAGTGTAACTATAATAAAACATGTATAGGACTTCTATGCTGAAAGTACACAACACTTATGAAAGAAGTCAAAGACCACCTGAATAAATGGAGAAACACACCATATTCATGGGTGGAAGATAACAAAGTAAAGTTGTCAATTCTTCTCACACTGATTTATAGGTTTAAAAACAATTCCTGTCAAAATTGCTGCAAGATATTTTGTACAGACAGGCTTATTACTGACATTTTTACAGAAAGGCAAAAGTATCAGAATAGGTTAACAAAGTTTTAAAGAAGAATAAAGTGGGAGGAACCACTATACCTGATTTAAGACTTAGCTACAATAATCAAGACTATGACATTCTGGTAGAGACAGACATACAGATCCATGAAACATAATTGGGAACCCAAAAACAGCCACGATCCACCCCCACCCTGCCACGACCATTCAGTATGGCCAAATGATTTTTGATAAAATTGCAAAAGCAATCTAATGGAGAAAGAATAGTCTTTTCAACAAGTGGTTCTGGAGCAACTAAATATCCACATGTAATAAAAATAAAACTTGACCTAAACCTCACATCGTATACAAATGTGAACGCCAAAAGGTTTATAGATTTAAATATAAAACTACACAACTTTTAGAAGAAAACACAAGAGAAAAACCTCAGGATCAAGGGCTTGGTGATGTGTTAAAACCAGGATCTATAACAGAAAAAAGATAAACTAAACTTCATCAAAATTTAAAACTTTTGCTCTGTGAAATATTCTGTTGAGAGAATGAAAAGACCAACTCCAAATATGAGAAAATACCTGCAAACCATACATCTGACAAAGGACAAACATCTAAAACATAAAGAATTCTCAAAATGTCATAGTAGAAAAACAAATAATATGATTAGAAATGGGCAAAAGACATTTCACTAAAGAGAATGTGCAAAAGGCAAATAAATCCTACATGGAAAGATAGTCAGTATCATTAGCCATTCAGGGAATGCAAATTAAAACCACGATCAGATACCACTACCCACTAAAACAGCTAAAATAAAAAATGGTGATAATATTAATTGCTGGTGCGGATGCAGAGAAACCTGCCTCATACGCTGCTAGTGGAAATGAAGAATGGCACAGTCACCCTGGTTAACCATCTGACAGTTTCTATAGAAACCAAACACATACTTCACATGGGATCCAGCAATCCCACTCCCAAGTATTTATCCCAGAGAAATGGAAACTCATGTTCTCACACAAATGTTTACAGTAGATGTATCTGTAACAGCCTCAAATTGAAAATAAGCAGAATGCCCTTCAACAGGTGAATAGTTAAACAAAGGTGGTGCATCTATACCATGGACTATTACTCAGCAGTAAAATAGACAGTCTAATCAAAATGGGTCCCAAGGGCATTAGGGTAAAGAAGAACCACCCTCAAAAGGTCACATATGAGTTCATTTATAAAACATTCTAAAAAGATGAAAAGTGTAGAAATAAAAAACAGACTAGTGATTGTCAGGGTTTAGGGATAGTGGCTGGAGGAGGTATTGTAACTATAAAGGACTATCCCAAGGGAGATCTTTGATGGTGTAATAGTTCTAAAGTCTGATGGCTACACACTGTGACTAATGTCAATTTCCTGGTTTTGATATGGTTATGGCTAGATAATATGGTAAGTAACTAATTGGGAGAAACTTGGTGAAGGGTATCCAGGATCTGTTTCTCTACCATTTTTGGAACTTCTTGAGAATCTTTAATTATTTCAAAATAAAGAGTTAAAGAAAATCTGTTGAGTGAGGTCTAAGAGGTACATGCCTTTCACAGTTAGAAAGGGATTCCCTTGCTTTCTCTTTCTGCTGCAATATTTTAACTACCTTCAATAGTTAAAAAAAAAAACAACCAAAAACAATAAAAGGCTCAAAGCCATTGCTTTTATTATTCCTTGCTTCCAGCTTCCTTGGATGGCAAGGAGCTGAGGCTCTGGACCAAACCACAGCGAGTTCAGAGCAGAAAATGAAATGAGAAATGCTGAGGCCACACCCCTAGCTTCCCTGATCCACTGCTTGGAGGTCTGTGGGCTCTGAGGAAGCCCCAGCAGCCTCCAAAAACTCTGGCAGATGCCCTGACCTGTGTAGCTCTGTTGGTTGACCATCGTCACACAAAGTGAAAGATTCTATCTCTGGTCAGGGCACATGCCTAGGTTGCAGGACTGGTCCCAGGTCAGGACACATGCAGAGGCAACCAATCAATGTTTCTCTTCCTCCTTTTTTCCCTCCATCCCCCTCTCTCTAAAAATAAATACATAAAATTGCCCAGGCTGGGCACTCCAGGTGGCTCTGGCCACAAGCTTAAAGCAGTGTAAGGTGACAGACTTGATGCCCATCTTCCAGCCCAGCCCACCAGGCTGCTGGGGATGGGGTGATGGATGGGACATCTGCAGACAGGTTCAGCAAAGGACAGAGGGCATGTGGCACTTTGTATCATGCTTGCTCATTTCACTACATTTTCCAGGGAAATCCATCACATCTGGCAATTGGTTACTGGCTGCACATCAAGGAATGATGTGGCTGTTAGCCAGAGGTTGTGCTTTCAGAGAGAGAGGAGTCCACAGGACAGAGCTTGGGGGGACTGTGGCGGGGTTTGGTGGCGGTGGGGAGGAACAGGAAAGTGGGTGGGAAGAGCTCTTACCTCTAAAACAAGGTCTGAGTCTTCGTGCCTTCCAATCGTCGTACTTTTATTTAGGATATAAAAGCCTTCTGCGCTCTTTAGATAGGCTTTCATGCTCTCTGTTTTCCCTGTACAAGGTTTTCAGAAAAAACAATTTGTTAGAAAGAGGTAGCCCTCTAATTATTTAGCATCATATTCAGAATGAATGAAACACGTTGTAGTGTCCAAAGGAAAAGTCGGCAGAGGTGAGAGTGAAAAGATGGACTTACCGATGATCACAGCTATGATGTTGTATATTTTAAAGACTGTCTCTTCAGCTGTGATGTCCAGCATAGGTGAGCTTGCTTCTGATAATCAAGTGGATGACAACTTTATGTAACTCAGAGCAAACTATAGCTAAACTAACTCAACAACAAATCCGAATTCCACTGATAATTGTTCTTCACTTTCATTAAACTTAGCACAGGGATATTTATCTCATGTATCAAGTATTCACATTCAATGTTCCTAACCCTCCACTTCCTAGCTCTGTGACCATGAGTTACTTATTCTCTATGCCTCAGTTTTCTCATCTGTAAAATGGAGTTTATAATATTCTGCCAAAGGGTTTTGTGAGGATTAAATGCTGTAATGTGTGTGAAGCATTCAGAATGGTGACTGCTACCCATGAAACACACATTGGTACTATGACTTTCATTAATTATTGTTTTTGATCTTGGGCTTCTTGAACTCTGATCCAAGGAACTCTAAGCTTCCCTAGAGTTTCTTAAGGTGTTGAGTCAGTCTTTGAGGAAATGAGATTTACATTATATATATATGTTACTCAACTTCTTCATACACTTAGGAAAAAAGAGATGGTTAGGCAAGGTATCAGGATTGTAGCTTGGCCATATGATCAGGGCTCTGCGCACAGATTTTCCTCAGTATTTTATTATAAAAATGTCAAATGCACAGAAAAGCTGAAAGAAGTGGATGGGGAACTCCTGTATACCCACCCACCCCCTGGATTCTACAATTGACATTTTGTTGTATTTGTTTGATCACGTATCTACCTATCTATCCATTCAGTCATCCATTTTGTATTTTAATGATGCATTTAAAACTAAGTTCTATATATGTTTTTCAAAACATAAAAATTTCAGGGACTTCAGCAAGTCCAAAATATTGATGCTTGTATTCTGAGATGTGTCCCATCACACAGTGTGACATCTTCTGTTTTCAATGCCATGTCAACAAATGAAAAATCCCTCTTTTCAATGGAAAGGCACTGAAATGTGAAGTTACTGGACTGTGGGTTTTAAAAAGTCATCTAGTTGTGATCCTACACAACTGGTTCTGCTTTCCATCAACATCTCCATCATCCTTTCTTGAGGCCCTACTAAGTGCCAGGCACTGCGCTCTCCTTTTATAAACACTGCCTCTTTTTGTCCTGAGAACAACCCTGTGAACTAGGTCTCA
This sequence comes from Noctilio leporinus, assembly GCA_004026585.1. Lineage (NCBI taxonomy): Eukaryota > Metazoa > Chordata > Mammalia > Chiroptera > Noctilionidae > Noctilio > Noctilio leporinus. The sequence goes on from PVIW01006631.1 coordinate 12,707, forward strand.
GTATTGTCCCACTTTACAGATGGGGAAACTGACACTCAGAGAGGTTAAGGTCACATAGTTGTAAGTGACAGGGAGAGAACTCTGAGCACTTTCATGTAATTAGTGCAACATCCCCCCTTGCAGCTCAATTTCCAGGCCTCCATGGTTGCTGGTTGGGCAGTTACACTGTCTGTTGACACCTGGGACATGCAATAACAGAGAGTCCTTGAAACCAGGATTCTCTCCTCTGAAAGGAAAACCAAACCAAACCAAAAATCCCTACCTGGTAAGAGAACTAAAAATAAACCATCTAGTTTATTTTGTATTTGTAAACTCTGAGGCCTATGGATACGTTGCAAACAATGCTTTCATATCAGGAGAATTTTATTAAGTTTGCTGTCATTAATATAGGAGGAAAGACATTTTTTCAAAAAAAAAAAAAAGAAAAGCGAACCTTCTTGCCATCAGATCATTTCAGTTATTCGCCTTCCAATTGCAGAAGGCCATGGTATCAAGCAACACATTCAAGTCTAATTAACCTCAAGCACAAATCTGCGCAAATGTCTCTCCTGCGGGAGTGCCATTTGACTAAAAGCCAAAACTCAGGTGATGTGCATATTTGCTTTTTAGCTCTCACCTCAGATGTTCTGAGCCTGGCGCTTTCTCTCTGCTCAGATGTCTCCCCTTAGTGTAACCATCCAACCACCCTGCTGTGTTTCCTTCCTTGTGCCGACATTTTATTATTCAGTTGTGTTTGCTGCTCGTTTTCCTTTCACTAAGATATACATTCCAGGACAGCCGGAACTGTGTTGTTTTTGTTGACATAATTCTTCATGGGTTTCTAGTGTTTGTACTATCTTCAGAGCAAAGGCATTACACTATCTTTCAAAGGTCATCTGTAGGGCAAACAGTCTGGGAGAGTATAGATAACCCTTACAATGAAGGTAACGCCTCCTTTAGGGGAAGTGGTCAGGTGAATTGGCCAGCAGCCCCTTCTAAAGATTGGGGTCTTCTGAGCTTGGAGCTCCTTAGCTGGGATACAGACCCACTTGTGTGCACAGCACCTAGCTGTTATTCTGCATCACCCCAAGAAACTTTTGGGGCCTGGGAACCAGTGTGAATGTGAACCTCCGATTACCCTGTGGTGTCTGCTCTGCTGTGAATAATTAAGTCCTGTGTCTCTGGCCCAGGTGTTTCCTGTCCTTTGCCAGCATCTGTAAAATGGGCAGGCTAACACCTCAAACCCTTCCAAGTTGTTACCTCATATCCAGCGCCTGGAGCAGCGCCTGAGTAAACACGTGTGGAATGAATGAATGAAAATACAAAATGACCCCTCAAAACAACTGAAGCAGCGGGATGGCTAGGAATCTTTGACAATAACTACTACCTTCATTTGCCTTTCAGGATCTATCCTAGATGACTTTTTGGAAAACCCAAAATCCCTTTAGGTTTTGAGTTGGACAATATGTCTCCACCTTCATCTTGCCCTGTGCTGTCACTTCCCTGCGTGAAAGCAGTACAGAGAGTAATCTGAATGTATTCAACTCTAAATTTGTTCTTAGGGCCACAGAGCACCAGCCACAGTGAAGCGTGGGCATCTCCCTGGTCCTTCGTTGGGTCAGAATGGGGTAGAGGAACAACAAAGTCATCGGTGGCTTAGGTGCTGTAGAAGTTCCTCCGAGGAGAGGTCAGGGAAGGGGGAGTCTCTGATCACTGGGTGGTGGTGTCTGTAAATCCGGAAAACCTGGGGTGGCCCCTTCTAATCCCAGTTGAAGCTCAAAGGGACATCCCAGAGTTGGCGCCAAGAAGGGTACTAAAGCCCTCGCGCGGGCCATCTTGGGGTGATGGGGTGGTGGTGGCTGCACTTAGGAAGAACTGGTGTTGGGGCACCTGGTCCGGGATGCCCCCGGGGCGGGAGTCGGGATCAGAGCGGGGCTGGCGTGAGACTAAGTCACTCCCCGCCTTCCCAGCCGTTGACCTCGCTGAGCGGGCCCGTCGGGCCCCAGGTCTCCGCCCGCCGCCTCCTCCCCTGCCACACTCACCTGGCCGGAGGAAGAAGCCCACGCTCCGTCCTCCGCCGAGAGCCCGGCGGGCTCGCGAGGCGCCAGGCCCGCTCCGGGGCGAGGCCTCCCGGCCGCGCTCCCGCGGAGTCTCCAGCCAGAGGCCGGCACCCCGCGCCCCCTCCCGGCCTGTGTACGCGCGTCGCCATGGCAACGGCGCCAAGCCGCCGAACGGGTGGGGGCGTGGCCTGCGCCCGGGCGGGGCGGGGCGAGGCGAGGAGGGGTGGTGCGCGGGGAGACCCCGTGGAGAGTACTTCTCCCTTCCGCGGGACCTCCAGGCACCCCGATCTGCCAGTTAGGGGTTCAGCCCGATTTCACAGCTGGGGAAACGGGGGCTCAGAGTTCACAGAAGTGGCCCTAAGTTTCATGGCAGGAAAGGAGCGGACTCAATCCTCTAGGCTAGGTGCGTTGGGGGTTGGGGGGTGGGCAGGCGGGACAGGGTGACGGAACTGAACCCGGAGAAGCTGGGAGGTTAGTACCCGCTGCCCCACCCAAATCCCCAGTGCTCCTTGTCTCAGGTGAAAAAACAGAGTAAGCCGGGAGGACCACCGCTTCTGGGGGGTGAGGAATAATATTGAAAGAATGAGGGTTTCTTCCAAGTGCAGAGGAAAAGGTTTCTCCAAACCCACAACCCTGTCCTTCCTTGTCAAAACGGACGTTTATTCATTCATTTGTTCTCTTTATCCCTATAAGCAACCTCTGAGCCCCTATAAGTGTCAGACAGAAGCCCCAGAGTTGACCTGGATCAGTCACTTTCCTTAAGAAGCCCCCACCCATGGTCACTGCAGAGAAGCCCAACGCAAAAATGTCAGCGATGATCCTTATTTCTATCAAATCGCTCGATCTGGGCAGGAAAATAAGACTCAGAGACATGGAGGAATGTGCTTAAACTGGCCCAGCTAGAAAATAGGCAGGATTTGAATCTAGGTGGGTGTGGTGAGGGAGGCATTCCCCTGCAGGGACTACAGGTGAAGGTTGTCAGAACCACAAGACACACATGCTTTCCTTCACATCTGCACCCGCTGGGCCCCTGTCTACCTTGGCTGTGATGGAGGCCAGGAGGGAAAGGGGGCTTAGGTGGGGGGCAGCTGGGGCCTGCCACCAAGCTCACCTGCCAGATACTGGCTTCCTTTTGGTGGAACCTCTACCCATTCAATCTCCTTCGTCCCCAGGCACCTTCCTTGGACGTTCCCTGTTTAGGGCAAGCACACCTACAGCACCCCCTTCCCAGACCTACCTGCTGCTTTTCCTGTTGGCCTTGGCAATCCAACATGAAATGAATGCTGGCCTTGGGCCCCAGCCCACCTGCTGGGAGAAGCAGGGAGGCTGGCCCAGCTTCTAGTGTGTAGGAGAGAGCCAGAGAAAGAGCCGGAATAGGAGCAAAGGAGAGCAAGAGCTAGAGGAGAGCATGACTGGCAGGAAGTAGCCAAGCTATTGAGGAGGAGGCCAGATGGGAGAGCAGAGGGCACAAGGGGCGGGGGGCAGGGCTCCACAGTCCTGTTAATAACCTGATCCTAAGGGTTTAGGAAATGCAGGTTTTTATATACGTACACACAGATGTAAGAAAATAAATTCAAGCCATGGAAAGAACAACTGGTAACTGGGGCCATCCACAGCTGTCCTCACCTCAACCCCTGGTGGAAAATGGGAACACAGCCAGGTTTTCCTCAAAGGGACGCTTCTGTTGCTGGTTTGGAGCATTGATTTCTCTTGCAGATCAGTCTTCGATGTCAGTTCCCCTCGGTTCCCTGGGCTTTGTCACAGGCCTCGGCCTGTACCTTCTGTCTGAAACCTGCAGACGAAGTGTCCTGATCCCACCTTTGATGAGCCTGTTGCTTTGTTTTATTCTGCCTGGGCCTCACATGCAACATGGAGATTACTAACAGCATTAACTGTAATAGTGAAATAGTTAATTTGTGGAAAGTACTAAATTGGGACTGGTGCTGAAGAATTATTTTGTGTTTGCAATTATGTCTTTGTTTTCTGATGATAAGGCAGGACAGCCCAATCTCAGCCTGGGTCACCAACACCCCTGGGGAAAACGTTGATTTGCATCAAGACTCAGTCCCTACCTAGAACAATCCTGACCTTTGAATAGTCCCAAACGTTTTGTCTGTTGCTCTTCGGTCTTTCTGAGTGTGGGTGTCAGGGGCAGGCTGAGCTCCTTCCCCTGGAAACCCCCAGAGGGGATTCCTGAGAATGCAGCTGGTGGCTATGGGGTGGTACCTGTTGAACAAAGGCATACAAACCATTATTATTATTACTATTATTTTATTATTATTGCAAGTAATAATAAACCTTTATAAATGTGGTTAACAAAGCCAGCTCATGTTTATCAAGCTTTGTTAGATACCAGCTATCATGCTATGCACAATTTTACTTAATTCTTAGCTCAACTGCTAAGGACTAAGACACAGAAAAGTCAAGTAACTTGCCCAGGTGCAAGTCTTGTAAGTGGTGGGCTCAGGATTTGAACCCTGGCTGTTTAACTCTGGAGTACTGTATTTTTTGTAAGTTTTTTAAAATATATATTTTATTATTTTTAGAGAGAGGGGAAGGGAGAGAGGCAGAAAGGGAGAGAGACATCAATGTATGGTTGCCTTTCACCTGCCTCTAGCTATGGACCTGGCTTGCAACCTGGTTATGTGCCCTGGCTGGGAATCGAACCAGTAAACCTTTGGGTTAGCAGGCTGGTGCCTTGTCCACTGTGCCACCAGCCAGGGCCTGTAAGCTTTTTTTTAATTAAAAAAAAAAAAATACAGTAGTGAAAAGTGAACATATCATAAATATACACTTGAAGAATTTTCACAAAATATATGCACCTACTTAACTAGAATCCAGACCAAGTGCAGAATAGCACTACCTCACTCCCACCCTCCTAGTTATTGCCCACTCACTACTCTGACTTCCAATATCCTGGATAACTAGTTCTGCTTGTTTTTGAACTTCATATAAATGAAATCATACAGATTCCATTTTCTGCCTGGCTTCTTTCATTCAACATTACATGTGTGAGATTCAACCATGATATTTGATGTTTTATTCATTCTCCTCCCTGTGTTACATTTCTTTGTATTAGTTATCTATTCCCGCATAACAAATTATGGCTCAAGACAACATATGCTTGTCACTTCGCAGTTTCAGTGGGTCAGGAATCCCAGCACTGCTCAGCTGGGTCCTCTGCTGAGGGCCTTACAGGCTGCAATCAGGAATTGTCCAGGGCTAGAGTCTCATCTGCGGCCCACCTGGGAAAGGATCCTCTTTCAAGCCATGTGGTTGTTGGAAAGATTCAGTTCCTTGAGGCTTGTGGACTGAGGACCCCTCTGGTTCTTTGTAAGGACTTCTCTGTAAGGTAAGTCGACAAATTCCTGGAGCAAGATGGAAGTTAAGTTTTATGTAACGTGATCATGGAAATGACACCCTATCGCCTTTGCGGCATTGTGTTGGTTAGAAATAAGGTACAGATCCCACTGACATTCAAGCCCCTTTGGCTTACACTAAGATGTGAACAGCACGGGTAAGTGGGAGCCATTATATGAGTCTCTTGGCTCTGAGTTCTGCCAGGGGCAAGCCAACATGAACCCCACATTTTAAGAAAGCCTCTTTCAATCAAGAGAAAGCCTCCCAGAGTATCTGGTTGAAGTGACCTCATCCTTTGTCACCTTCTCTCTTGTTTTCTGAAGGTTTTGCAATCTCTCGCTTACCATGGGCATTCATTTCGTATTGGAACAGTGCTCCTATTTTGAGCTTTTGGGGGGGGAGGGGTGTCATTCCCGTCACATGCTTTTTATCTTCCTCTCCAACCTTTTGCCTCTCTAGACATATCTTCTCAGGTTTCCTCTGAATCATTTTGTTTGGTCTAAATATATCCATTTTTCCCTTCTTCCTCACTGTACTCAACATAGACCTCTCTTTTCTCTGGAACAACTGTTCTTTTCTTTCCCATCCCTCACCTGAATCCTCGTCTTTCACCATGCTTTCTGACCTCTCCCAAGAACTGTTTTTTTTGAAACTTAAGTTGCAAAGATCATCTCTTCTAATCTGAGTCTGTATTTGGATCACTGTCAAGAAGCAAGGAAGACAGGAATGTTGCTGGGTAATTAGGATCCTCTACAGGAGGGCTGAGCGCTCTAGGGGAGTGTGTGTGTGTGTGAGTTAAGAGGGGTCTGGGGATGGAGAGAGGGTACATTCTTCTGCCTGAGGTGGCACTTGGGGGGAGGGGTGGGGTGGATCAGGAAAGGCTCTAAAAAAGGGGAAGCATTTGATATTTGAAGGATGGGTAGGATTTCAGGAGCAGGGAGAGAAGACTAGGGTGGAAGGAAGGCACAGTGAAAACAGAGGCCAGGAGACAGGTGCTCAGAGAAGCTAAGTATGGTGGCACAGAGGGAGAAGGGAGACTAGGTGCTGACAAACGCAAATGGAATGGCCAGGGTCAGCCTTCAGATATGTTTGTCTGGCTTTCATACTGTGTAAAGACTTTTAATCAGTTGCTGAAGCGATAGGCCACTTTCTGTGGGTTGATGGAGAAACTGATTTAAACTGGCTTCAGCATGAAAGCAAATTCACTGGTTATTATAAATGAAACGTCTAGAAGGAATAGCTGGGTTCAGGCCCAAGTGATGTCATCAGGCCTTGGCCTCTCTCCAGCTCACAGCAATGTTTTAACCATGTGGATCCAACTATAGACAGAATCTTGGTATAATGGTCCCAAAAAGGCTGCCATAGCTCCAGCCCTTGTATCTTCTCAGTTTTGAATCCCATCGGGAAGAGAGAGAGTCTTTTCCCCAAAGTTCCCCTAAAGGCCTCACTGCTTCTTATCTTCTCTGATTGGATCCCAGGGCCATTCCTGAGTCACTTACAGTGGAATAGGGGCCTACTCTGCTCTGATTGGCTGACCTTGAGTTACATGCCCATTCTTGCAGCCAGAGATGGAGTCAGTACCATCTCTGAGAGCCTTGACTGAGATAGGGAGAAAGGTGTGGTGTACAAAGGGTGCTCATAACACCACAGTATTTTAGAAGAGAGGTGAATTGATATTTGGGTAACGGAAACTTCAGGTGTCTACCCCAGCAACCAACATGTATAGATTATTTTAACTTACATTAAAACCTGGGTTTACAGTCCCATTAAAAAATTGGCAAAGGACCTGAATAGACAACTTTTTGAGGAAGACATACAAAGGGCCCAAAGGCATATGAAAGAATGCTCAACATCACTAGTCATCAGAGAGATGCAAATTAAAACCACAATAAGATACCACCTCACACCTGGCAGAATGGCAATCATCAACAAATCAACAAACAACAAGTGTTGGCGAGGACATGGGGAAAAGGGAACCCTCATACACTGTTGGTGGGAATGCAGGCTGGTGCAGCCACTATGGAAAACAGTATGGGGTTTCCTTAAAAAACTAAAAATGGAACTGCCTTTTGCTCCAGCAATTCCACGACTAGGACTGTACCCGAAGAACCCTGAAACACCAATTCATAAGAACCTCTGTACCCCTATGTTCATAGCAGCACTATTTACAATAGCCAAGTGCTGGAAACAGCCTAAGTGCCCATCAGTGGATGATTGGATCAAAAAACTTTGGTACATTTACACAATGGAATACTACACAGCAGAAAGAAAGAAGGAACTCCTACCCTTTGCAACAACATGTATGGAACTGGAGAGTATTATGCTTAGTGAAATAAGCCAGTCAGTGAAGGACAAATACCATATGATCTCACCCATTACAGGACAACAATGAAGAAAACTAACAACAAGCAAAACAGAACCAGATACATGAATGCAATGAATAGACCTTCCGTGGGCAGAGGGGAGGAGGAGGCAAAGAAGGGGAGCAGTTTAGTCAAGGAACTAGCATGGAAGAACCATGGACATGGACAACAAGTGGGATTGACTTTGTGGGGGAGTGAGTGGGTGGGGAAGGGGACAGGGGAGGAAAAAGGGGATGGATATAATACAATAATAAAATTAAACTAACCTCCCCCCCGCCCCGGGTTTATGCTTTTTTTCTTGGAAAATGGGAACATCTGGCAATTCTGCCTCCCTTCCTGCAGACAGAGCGGGAATCTGTTAGGACTGAAAAGACACCGCCCTGTTTAGATACAGCCTGTGTTCTCCTGCCTCCTGGGCTGCTCACATCTCCTCTCTGGCTTCTGGAAGCATTTGAATTTTCACTCAAGTTCAATGTGATTCTGTACATAAACCAGTTTCTCTCAGCAGAAGAAAAGGGCTCAGTGTGGTGGGGATTACAAACTCAGAGGCAGAAAATAAGCACAGAAGATGCTCTGAACATAAAAAGTCCTGCCTGAAAGTGTGGGTCATGGCTGGTAGTCACATCTGATGCCTGTAGCTTCCTTGACGAAGGTCAGTCTTTAACTTAAGGGGGCCTGTCTATTATCTTTTAACATCTAGGATAACATAACTTAAAAAAAAATTTTATAAATTTTTTTTTGAGAGGAAGGGAGAGAGAGAGGGAGGGCGAGAAACATCAATTTGTTGCTTCACTTACTGGTTGAAATTTTTTGTTTTTGTTTTTGTTTTTAGAGAGAGAGAGAGAAGGAGAAGGGAAAGGATGGAGAAAGAGGGAAAGATACATCACTCAGTTTCTTCCCATATGTGCCCCGCCTGGGGATCAAGTCTGCAACCTAGGCACGTGACCTGCCTGAGAATCGAACCCTTAACCTTTTGGTTTGCAGGGTGATGTCCAACCAACTGAACCACACTGGCCAGGGCCTTTCGTTGATTCTTGCATGTATATGCCCCAACTGGGAATTGAGCCCACAACCTTGCTGTATTGCAACGATGCTCTAACCAACTGCGCTGTCCCGCCAGGCCTTGGAAATATCAGAGTAATTTCCCTTTCCAGACCCCTCAGGGTACAATCTCCACACTGAGCATGAGACCACAGAACCCCAAACTGTTCTCTGGTTGCCTGAATACCATCTCTCTGTGCTGTAAATGTCAATTATGAGCTCTCCTCTGTCCACCAGTGTAAAACGTGTCCTTCTATTTTGCCATTTTATCCAATGCCGGGGATTCCCTGCTTTGCTTTTCCCTGCTCCCTTAGTTGACTACCAATGGATTTCACATAACTCTCTTCACGTCTCCTCCTTTGATTCTAATGTATAACATAAGCTGCAGAACTGCCATTCTCCAGAACAGTTTCTCAGTCTGTTGAGGTTGATTTTCCCAGCCATGGTTGTCAGTGCGGCTCAGATAAACTCATAAGAATCCTCTGCGGGTCTGGATGTTTCTTATGTTGATACCCTTTGCATTACCCTACCTGCCCCCCATGCTATCACGTGCCACGATACAATAATCCCTGAATATCACTGACACCCAGTCCATGCTCAATTTCCTTGATTCTCTCGAAATGCCTTTGAATTCTTAGCTTGTTAGGCTCGGGATCCAGATAAGATCTAAATGTTACATTTGGTGTTTGTGTCTCTAAAATCTCATTTATTCTATAACAGCAACTCCCTCCTCCACCCCCCAACATACACCTTTTTTTTTTTAACAGCCACTGATTTGTTAGAGAAACTGGGTCCTTTGTCCTGTGGGACAGTCACATCCTGGACTTCCTCACGGTTTCAGTTAACATGTTCATGTTTTCCCCATAACTCTTACAGTTTCCTGTAAACTCAGAGTTAGTTTTGGCAACCTGATTAGATTCGAAGTCTTTCTGTTGTCAAAACTACATCATAGGCAGTGCTGGATGATTTCTTCTGCCTCACACTGTGAGCACATATCTGGTCAGCTTGTTTTTAATGATACTGAGATTGATCAGTAGGACCAGTGCTCACAGACTGTGCATCCATTACAAAGACCTCCTCAGTTCCCTCCCCCACAATCACTTTTTACAATGTGTGGTAAAATACATATAACAGGACTTTGCCATCTTAATCATTTTTAAGTGTACAGTTCAGTAGTATGACTTGCACTCACACTGCTGTGTAGCCATCACCATCATCATCTCCAGAACATCTTTAGGTTGCAAAACTAAAACGCTACACCCATTGAGCAACTCCATTCTCCCTCCTCCAGTTTCTGGCAACCACCATTCTACTTTCTGTCTCTATGGATTGACTACTCTAGAGACCTCAAATAAGTGGAAATCACACAGTAGTTGTCCCTTGGTGACTTCTTTCACTTAGCATGATGTCCTCAAGGTTCATCCAAATTGTAGCATGTGTCAGAATTTCCTTTCTTTTTAAGGCTGAATGGTATTCCACAGTATATATATATATATACATATATATATATATATATATAGCATATTTTGTTTATCCATTCCTCTTTCAATGGGCACTTTGGCCCTTCAACTTTTTACCTAATCATTTCTGCAACCTTTGAGGATCACACCCTAGATCCATTATTTCCTTTGGGGTTATAGTTGTGGTTTTTCTATTTTACTCCATTGGTGATTATTAGCTAGAATTCTTTTATAAGGAAGACTTTTCCTTCAACTGTTTATCATAAAATACAATTTGTTCAGGGAAGGCAGAATAAATGATTGGTTTTTTTTTTTCCTTTTATGCATCAATAGTCCAAGTAAGAAGCAACTGCCCAAGTGACCAATGAGTTTTTTAAAATATCATTAGGAATCTTTGATTTAAAATACGTAGACATGTGTCAATCCATTGACGTCATTATTGGGTTTGATGCGCACACTATGCCATCTCAGGGGTCTGTCCATTGCGGTTGGCTCCCATGTCCTTTGTTTTTCCAGGTGGAAGCCACGTGGTATTTATTTATAACCATCTATGTTTGTATTGCATTGATGTTGTCTTTAGGTGGACATCTCTTCTGCTCAGCTTTCCTTCCCTGTACAAAGCAGTTGAATGCAATGGCTCTAGAACTATTCCTGCGCAAAACTCCATTTTTTGGTAGCATTTTTACATAAGGTTTGCACATTTGATTCCCTTAGTCTTGTGACCCAGTGCAGTTACCAACAGCTTCATTTTTCAAATGTACCTTGTGAACCAGGTGATACTATTTTCTGCTTCTCTACATTGCTCCTCCCTCAGTAAAGTTTGGTCCTCTATCAAGAATATTTTGTTCTCCCAGGGGACCTTTATTAAAATTTCTCTTAAATTATAGTTCACATACAATATATTATTAGTTTCAGGGGTACAACATAATGATTCGACATTTCTATCTCTTAGGAAGTGATTGTCCAGGGGGCCTTGGATAATGTCTGGAGATATTTTTATGGTGGTCACACCTGGGAGGGGCTATGGGTATTTAATTATTAGAGGGCAGAGATGCTTCTAAACATCCTGAGATGCACAGAACAGCTCTTTCCCTTCAGTGCCAATGTTATCCAGCCCCAAATGTTACTAATGCCAAAGAGGAGAAACTTTGACTTATTAATCTGTGGCGATAAAATCATATTCTTTTTAATGATTAAGGATGCAATTAAAGGATGTATAAAATGAGTACATCTGAGAATGTACCTATACTTGAAGTAGGATGATGGGATAGTTTATTTTAAACATTCCCATGGAACTTAGCAATATAATATTCTTCTACTGTTCCTGCTTCAGTCTTATTTTTGGCTCCTGTTTTGCCCCTTGAGACTTTTCTATTATTGGCCAAAGGAAAGATTAATGGATACTTTGACTTCTTTCAAGTCAATGGAAAAATTCTAGGGCTTAAAAAAAATGTGAAGCTTGGGAAGTGAACCTCAAAATGAAATTTTATCCTAAATAGCAGGTAGATATTTTTGGTCCCAATTTCTCTTTGTAATTTTCTTGATTGAATAAATATTTGCAGCACTTACCTTTTAAAAATACTTAATTTTATTATGGAGTGGTTTCAGGTGTCCAGCGTAGTGGTCAGACAATCATATACTTGACAGACCGGTCCCCTTGATATTTCTAGTTCCATGGGCTCCACTCACAGTTATGACAATATTATTGAATGTATTCCCTATGCCTTACTTAGAGCCCCACGGCAGTGTTACCTTTAGTCAGTAAAATTACTGTGCTCTTCTGCTCATAGCTTCTCCCAGAACATGTGCATCCCTGCACCCATTTCTCTGCTGTATCTGCACTGATTTCAAGAAGCCCCCTGCTAGTACTGACATAAATTTACCACTCAGCAGCTGCTGGGATTGTGTGTCCTTTCTTATTCAGAATAGCCAAGATGTGGCCTAGGACTTTGAATCTGCTTTAAAATTAATTTTTCAGAAACAAACAAACAACAGATGCTCTTGGTTGTGCTATTTTGGGTTCAACTTTGAAAGAGGCAGGAATTCGATAAGGCGGATATATTTATTCACTTGTTCCTATCAAGTATTCACATAGTTTCTCTTCCAAACACATAGATGCACAGCTTGTCATAGTTCATCCAAAAAAGTAAAAGAAAAACATGCTAGCCCATTTATTACATTATTTTTCTCTTAGTTGTGTTTTTTTAAAGTAGATGCTAATGATTTTTCTTGACTGGACACAGCTGTCAAGGGAGTTTTCTGGAATAAGGCATTTTGAGGATAAATACTGTGAGTAGTTTGGGGCATTTAAAGTTTCCACACACCTCCCAAATTTTATACAGTACTAAGCCCAGCTTACCTCTGAGAAGCATGCTGGATTATGTGACACTTTTTTTTTCTTGAGAAAAAAGAAAAGGTCTTGCCATTATTTTTGTTCCCCAAATTGTATTTGAGTTGTTTATTTTGTTATATACCCTTCATTAGATTCCAGTATGCTTTCACACAATATAACATTTCTCAAAGCTCTTTGAATTTATAAGTACTACTGACCATTATCTTTCCCACATCTTTTATAATTCAGTTAATAAATTCCAGTTTTAACGTGGAGTTAGGGGTGGAGATAGAAAAAAAAGAATAAAAGGAAGAGTAATTTGTTTTTATTGTGCCATGGAGAATTAGATTTATAGTTCTTGAATGGAGAAGAATTAGAAACTAGTCTTTGTAAAAATGACAGTTAAAAAAAAAAAGAGGAAGAAAAGAAGTACCACATTCTGGCTGATCTCCAAGGATGACTATTTCCTGCTTCTTTTTGATGGAGCTGACACGGGTGGCCAAGTTCTATGACCAAAGTCCCCTCTGCCCAAGAGGATGGCGCTTCCTTCATCTAGGATAAGGTTTCTCAACCTTGGCACTATTGGCATCTGGGGCAGACTAACGCTTTGTGGTGGAGACTGTCCTAGGCATTGTTGGATATTTAGCTGCATTCTGGCCAAATACAAATACCCTCTGGGCAGTAAAATCAATCCTGGTGGAAATCTGCTGATTGAATGTCTTATTAGTGAGGGTGTTTAAACATCCCTGGGAGCTGAGGTGCTTTGTCACATGTTGCATCTAGGGGTTGGTTGGTTGGAATCAGCCAACTTCATCTGTCTGACTGCCTGCCTGGAACCTGCAGATTTCCAGGGTCTGCTTTTCCCCCAGGGCTGTTGGGGTCAGTGGCAGCCAGGCTGACTTTGAGCAAACACTTGTTGCAAGCGCTGCATCTTATTTCATTTTTTATTTTATTTTTAAGGGCCTCGTTTTAAGGACTGCTGGTGTGTATGGATGTGCGTTCTCTCCAGCAGATTATCTGGATTAAGTTTGCGCCCACATATTGTGCGCTCGTCTGTGGTCTTTCCCTCTGTCTGTTGGTCAGTTTGCCCCGCCACCCCAACGGCTGCTCTGGATCATTGTTGGAGAACCTGACATGGATGTGCTGTGGCTTCCGTCACTTACCATCCCAGCTTCGGGCACTCTGGGACAACAAAGCAGCAGGGGAATGGCTTTCTCCTTTTGGCTAGATGCGAAGGCTGCTCTGGAATGATCGGGAAGCATTCTGCAAACTGCCATCCACACAGGGGGCAAGACCTTCGGAAAGCGTGCTGTGCACTGCTCGTCATGAGGCTGGCACGAGGGTGTGCCACCTTCCCATTCGAGGCCTTCCCAGTGGGCACAGCAGCTGGGGGCCCTGGGCACGGCAGCTCAGCTCATCCAGGTTCTCTCTCTGGCTCTGCGGTGCTACAGGGATCTTAGTGGTTTGCCCTTGTTGGTGACCTGTAACCTGAATGCCACACAGCACGGACAACATCATCGGTGAACTGTAGGACGCTGGACACATCTCTTGCCTGCTCCTGGCCTGTTTCTGCCCTGTTGAATTATGCGGTTTGGCCTCCTCACCCCTTCCTGGACTAGAGTCCTTGCTAGCTGAGCATGGAAGGTGCCCTGTGAGAAAAAAGGTTCTGTGGCCAAAGTGGTTCGGGAAATGCTCTGCCCTGCGGCATCTGGAGATTGATAATGTGTGTAAGCGTATGAGGTAAGACTTTCTGCAATTTTCTGCACCCAGATACCCATGTGGCTCACTGGCTACTTTTCTCCAGTGCTCCTTTCCTTGGAGACTTTTCTGATCCATTCTCCCCTCCAGTCTTTACCCTGCCTCATTTTTCTTCACAGCACTTCCTGTGTTCTGACATTATATTATATATGTATTTACTTGTTCCCCTCATCCTCCTTCACCCAGAATGTGCTTGTGTCAGCAGGAAGCTGGTCCATTTGTTTGCAGTTTCCCCCTAGCACAGGGCACATAGTAAGTGCTCAATAAAAATCTGTTGCATGAACAGACATTGTTTAATTTGGGGATTTCCAAATGGACCTAATCAGGGACCTTTTTTACTTCCACCCATTAAAATCTGGGGAAACACGCATGGGGACTCACCAGAATTGAGAGTCTCTAAAATCCTGGTGACTGTGGTTCCGAAGAGTCACTTCCTTAGTCCTAGACACTCAGTTCTGAATATATTGACAAGGCGGCCTTAGACAGAAAATCAAACAAAATGGACCAACTGTCCATGCTCCATGATGGGAATTGCCACCCTGAGTACAAGCACTGGGGGACTGAGGCTGCTCCAGGCTGGCCCCAGGGCCGCTCCACTGGCCTGAAGGACGTGGCCTTTTGCCAGAGCTGACTTCTGCGAGGATTCCTCACAAACTGCTCAGGGCCCCTGGTGCATTGCCCTGAACATGTCTTCGGAAATGAGTGTGAGGCCCACGCTCGGAAAAGCGCTTGGGTTTCCAGCTTTCTCCATCAGCTGAGTTTGGTCGAATCCCAGCTGCCTCATAGCTGTCGCTTTCTCAGTGCCAGGGACAGCTTAGGTGCCCACCTTGAAATCGGTAACCCCCATTTTGCTGGTGAAGAGATCCAGGCCCAGAAGGGCCACATTTTTGGCCCATGATCATATTCTAGGAAGCAGCCGTTCTAGAATTAAAATCATGTCCTCCCTGCTAGAAAGCCCATGTGTCCTCCTCTGAGCGCTCAGAGAGAATGGGGACTATCCTTCCATATCTCTGTACTTGGAAGACTCAG
The DNA here is from genome assembly GCA_004026585.1 of Noctilio leporinus. Lineage (NCBI taxonomy): Eukaryota > Metazoa > Chordata > Mammalia > Chiroptera > Noctilionidae > Noctilio > Noctilio leporinus. The sequence continues at coordinate 28,089 of PVIW01006631.1, forward strand.
AGTAGTTTGTTTTGGGAGCTAAATGGTCCTTGTCCGGATCTTGGAGGCAATACACAAGCTCATTAATCCTCGGCGGGGCTCTTGGTACACAGCCCTTTACAGCTCTCAGGTCAATCGATCCCTCCATTGGAATCGATACAGCTGAGTCCATCTTCGGTTTGCTGCACACTTGCAGATTATTTTGCCTTTGCCATCTCGCCCTGTCCATTCAGAACAGAGTCATCTCAGGATGTTAGGCATCAAACAGAAACCCACTCCAGCTTGTCTGGCAAAGAGGGGGCTCTGTTGAAAGCAGTTTAGGGTATCATCCGATCGGGTGTGTGGCCAGGCTAAGATGGACCAGGAGAAGATGCAAAGCAGCTGATCTCTGTCCCTTTCTGTGTAGTGCTGCTTCCTCCACACCCTCTGCTTCCTCCACCTCCTCTTGCAGATCAGTTTCCTCGGTGCACTGGCTCCCCTGTGGCCTTCAACTTCATTGCTCTCAATTCAAACAGCTAGTCCAAAAGGACCATGGTCATTGTCATCCAAGGCCACAGGACCTGCTTTGAGAAACACTGTCTCAGCAAGAGCCCTTTCCACAAAGAGCAGGACTTGAATGCTGTATCCCTGGAGGCTAGAATGGTGCCCCGCATTTAACAGAAATGCAATACGCATTTGTTGGTGGATCCGGCTGGCCCTGCTGCATCCCCCTCCCCCCCACCTGCCCCCACACTCTGTACTGCAGTCACGGTCATGCTCCAGTCCTTTACCTCAACCGTCTGCCTGGGCCTCCCCTCCAGGAGACCTGTAAGCAGGCTGAGAAAAGTGACAATCAAAATTGAGAGTATGCGCCAGGAGCCCAGCACTGCTGGCTACGCAAAGGCAGCGCCCGACTTCTAGAACTTCGGCTATATTTAGGGAAGAACTACACAGGGGGGTTGGTTGGAAGGACACAGCATCTCTATGGAACCCAAGGGCAGAAGGACAGCTGGGGCTCCCAAGGACGAGAGGGAGTGATGGCCATCTCGGGGGGTCTCATTGTTCATGGCCGCCTCTTCCGGCAGTTAGCGTCAGTCTCTGTAGAGCAGCGTCTCCTGCTTCACTCACCTGAGCCCCATCACGATGGCTCCCAAGGGGCCCCTAATCCCTGAGACCACATCACCCAACGGCTTCTCAGTCCAGCCCAGGACCAGTTTCCGGGAAAGACGGTCTTAGCCCACCTAGCTCAGCTTCTGATTGGTGGTCCTGGGTCAGGTGGACACATACTTCAGGTCCAATCAGCTGTGACCTGAGAGGGTGTAGGTTACATGGCACCCACCTGGCTGCTCAGATTCCTGCTTTTGGTGGGATGGGAGCGCTAGGTGGGAATTTTCTCACCTCTTTCATAGCCCTGAGGCCATTTAGGGCTAGAGAACAGGTGGGTGGCTTCTTCAATTTTCTCCCTCGTCTGCCCTCCTATAATTACCTAAGAACAAAAATGTGATGCAGAGGAAAGGGCTAGGGCCTTCTGCCATTTACTTTCATAGCTTTTCTTTTCTTTTCTTTTTTTTGTACTTAACAAGCAGCCTTGCTAGGTCTGAACCAAGGAACAAATAGGGTGAGTGAACCTTGGCCAAGTTTGAGGTGAAGATGACCCCAGCTTTGAGGTGGTTTTAACTTAACACTGCAGATAACACCTGTCTCTCTAGGCACGATTCAGGACTCCAGCCTCTAGTCTTTGTTTGAGACAGATGCGAACCTATGCTCTGTATCTCACATGCTAAATATCCATGGTATGTCCTGAGTCACGAGTAATTTTCTATTCAAATGTAGTGTTACTCCCACGGTATTCCTGCCTGTAGGGAGAGTTGGGAAGTGCCCAGATGGAAGGGGGCTGGTCTGTAAGACTGAAGATTAAGCCCTAAACAACAAAATCTTATTCTCTTGGACCTCAGGAGGCCAAAAGCTGACAATGAGTGTCAACTAGGTTGAAATCAAGGTTTTCTGCAAGGCTGAGTGCCCTTGGACACTCTAGGAAAGATTCTGTCCTGGCCTGTCCTGGCTCTGGTGGCTTCTGGGGCTCCTGGGCTTGTGGCTGCAGCCATCCCACCAGCCTCCACCTCCATGGTCACTCGGCCTCCTCCTCTTCCAAGTGGGAGATCTCCCCCTGTCAAGTACATTTGTGGATGACCTGTAGGGCCCACCTGGATAATCAGCATCTCCTTATCTCTAAATCCTTAACTGAATCACATCTGCACAACCTTTACCATAGATGGTGATGTTCTCAGGTTCCTGATATCGTTGGGAGCCACCATTCACCCCATGACAAACCTCAAGCTCCTTTCTCTCCTAAGGAGGGTCTAGGCTGGGCAGACACCCTGGGAGATCTCTACCAGAGGCCAGGCTGAGAGCCCTTTTAAAAGAAAGCTATTTCTCAGTTCATTGGGAACCTTGATCTTTCCCTTTACTTTTCTCTCCCAGCGGGAATTAGCATAAAAGGCAATGGCAGGACAGGTCCAGCCCACAGATACCCAGAGAGCCACAGGATGGCTCCGGTAGTGGGTTGGGACAACAGCAGCCTCCCCGTGTCCTGGGCCAGCAAGCAGAGCCCTGCGGCTCCCTATTTTACAGATGATTTGCCTCAGGAAAGTGAAAGGTTGGGACTTCAGGAACAGTGCCAGTCCCAAGATAAGAAGATGATTCACTTCCAAACTGCTGTCACTTCCCTCCCAAGGAGCTTTCAGGAAATATCTGAGACCTGAGAAGTCACTCTTTCAACCAGGCTCCCCTCCTGCAGACTCCCCACAGCCCTGCTCCATGCTTGCTGGTCCTAGGAGGACACCTACAGCCTCAGGTCTGGCTCCCCAGACATCCCTGTCCCGCTCAGTGGTCTGCAATCCCCTGGGCATTTCTCATTAGTTGGACCACTTTCCTGGGCTCCGCTGACAGTCACTTTGTCATTTTATGAGGACCTGCTCACCAACCCTCTAGATCACACAGACCCCTGGTTCAGGGGACAGATGACAGGTGGGACGGAGCTCCCTCTGGGGCCAGTTCTCCGGGAGAGGTTCAGATAGGTAGAGAGCTGCTGTGTAACCCCAAAACTTTCTGTGGGGCATGTGGCTAGGTGCGGACAGCCTCCGTTCTTGGGAAACACAACTCCTCATTCAATGTCTGAAAAGCTCTATACGGTGAGTTACATGGTAGAATATTAAGAACTCAGGCCCTGCAGCTTGATGGTCTGGTTTCAAATCCCAGCCCTGCTGCTTAGTATGGATGTGGTGTGGGACACTTTCATTAACCTGAGCCTCCATGAGCTACCCTACAAAGTGGGACAGTGCATGTGGAATGGTTATTAATTAGCACAATGCCTGCTCAAGCAATTCAGCACCCAAAAGTACTACATAAAATATTTTATTATAAAAAGTTCAGTTGCACAGCATTTTAGAAGGAACAGAACATGGCCTTTCCTGCTGTTAAATAGGAGAGACTAGGAAAGTACCGGTTAAGACTATGATCTTAAGCATCATCAGGCCCTGGGCCCTCCAAGACCCATCGGCGTGTGGGGCTCTGAGGACCCCACCTGGGCCTCACCCCCACGTAATCATCCAGCCATTTGTTTTGCTTGATTCGCCGAACGGCTTCAAGTCCTTTCTACATACCTGAGTGGCATTTCCTGCCCCCAGTTCAGGACTCCAGGGAAGGAAGCAAAGGCATAACTTGTTTTGGAAACAACACGGTCCCAGAGAAAGCAAAACAAAACCACAACCTAACCCAGTTGCTAGGTGTCCTTTCCTGGTTGGAAAGAGGCCACTGTCATCAACGCTTCAGTCGAGGAAGGATGATGGGGAAGATGCCGACACCACCCCCAGAGGGGGTCCCCAGCATCTTTCAAAGGCACCTGCTACATGAGGTCCTGTGGACGCAAGTCACCCCGGAATCCCATGACCCCGCAACCCACAGCTCCCACCCGAAACTGCTCAGTATGCCTTCTGTCCCCTTTCTTCTCATCTGTGGCTGGAGCAGCTCCTTTGGGGTCTGTTGGTGCGGAGGGGGAGTGACAGGAGAGAACACACCAGAGAGGGGCCGTCAGTCAGGTGGCCGGGCGTTGGGGGCCTTCTCCTGGACTTCGTCATACTGCGGTGGGGGTGTCAAAGGCTCAATGGAGGGAGGAGGGATGTTTTTGTCCGGGAGGTTGATCCTAAAGTCCTTGAGGTGCAGTTTTTCAGATTTAATCCTTCGAACTTTCAGTGGCTTCAGGCGCTGAGCCAGCTTGGAGTTCTGCCTGTTGGGGGCATTCCTGGGGCCGCCCTCCCTGTCGGCCCTGGTTGCTGTGGGGCTGGTCTCATCAAGGCCGGTCAAGGACTCATACGAGGGGAGAGAGATGCTCATCCTTGGACTCTGGTTTGGTTCCCTCGCTTCGGAGAAGTTGGTGTTCATCACTTCCTCATAACTGGGGACGTAGTACCTTGAAGAAGCCTCCTCTTCCTCCTCCTGGCTGCAAGACAACCAGCACAGACATAGAGTATTAACAGGAGTTCGAGCCACATAAACTTGTAAGAAGATGGACTCTACATCCTGTGTTGGCCCTGGGCCCACAGACACCGGCCATGTAAACAGCAAATGGGTCCAAGAAGTAATAAAAGCGAACACTTCATCTGTTTGCTATGAGCCTGCCACCATGCTAAGTACTTGAACACGTCTGAACCAATTGCGTCTTCCCAATAACACTGTGAGTTATGGACTATTATTATACCCATTTTATGGATGGGAAAACTGATACACCAAAAGTACCTGACTCGGTCATACCTTTATGAAGCGAGAGGCTGAGAACTGAATGCCACATTCTCAATTCCTACACTGTGTTACCTGGGTGTTTCCCCCACCTTGCTTTTAAGTCTCACACTTAACAACAGTCCACATGGGCTGTTCTGAGGCCCAGCTGGTCCTTTGGCCAAAGGCAACACATAAACATGCATAAAATAGCTGCCAACTTGAAGCAGAATGGTTGTTCCCAGGTGAAGGACTATCCGAATATAAAAGTTATTTGTATGTCAAGTTATTGCATGATTTTATCTTCTAGGTTCATCATCAGACCCAAAGGATAGGTCAGGTCCTCAGCCTTACTCTCATTTGACTACTTAAATTTTTTTTTTTTTAAATCAGGGTTGTTTTCTTTTAACACATTCTATAGGGAATAATGTCAATAGCCATTTTTCAGGTCCTTATACTTGAACCTGTGGAATGATATTGGCCAACAACAGAAACCTTGATGTTGGTCTAAGCTTCCTTCCCATCTCATCTCATGCCCTTGTGTGAGCTCACGGCTCGTCTTTACAGGTGACTGATTCTTTTTCTTTGTTCTTTTTTCAATTTCCCAAGTTTTCTAGCCTATGCTTATCTTTTATCATCAGAAAATTCATGACCAGAAAACTGGCTTAATTTTTCCAAAATAAAAACAACTCCCTCCCACTACAAAGATAAGAGATATTTACAGAAAATTCAAACACAGAAAAATCTAGTGAAGGAAATAAAAGCATCCCAAATCCTTCCACCTGCAGATAACCACTATTAACATTCTGCTGCACACCTTTCCAGATCCTTCCTGAATCCCACAGCCACAATATTTGATGTGATTAGGACCTTAACCAGAGATGCTGTTATAAAGGCCTTTTTCTCCGTGTGGTGGGTACGGCCCTGCATTAGCAAGTATAGATCAGCACTGGCTGCGTAGAAGGTCCCCGAAGAGCATGCCTCAATCTAGCTCGACCGATGGATATTTAGGTTGCTTCTCAGTTTTTGCTATTCAAAGCAACGTTCTTACAAACATACGGGTACAAACTCCCTTGCACGGTGTGTCTATCCCCCAAGGATAAGTTCTTAGGAATAGAAACGATGGGTACACACACCTTTAATAATGTCCCTTCATAGGTCAGCTCCCCTTTAGGAAGGTTATGTTCCCATAAGAAACCCTCCAGGACCAGGTCCATCTATCTCAGCCAGCAGAAGAGGCAACGAATAATGATACCGTCTTTATGTTTGCATTTCATGACGAACGAGGCTGAACATCCATTGTCTGGATGTCTACGAAATGTTTGCTTGTCTCCTTTGTCCATTTTCCCACCGGTACTTTCATCTTTCATAGTCAGGTGCAAGGGTCCTTTCAATAGTATGGGGATGTCGAACTTTATCTTATGTTCCCTGATGTACTGCTTATGTTTTAAATTTGTGGCATTTTTAACCAAATAGAACACTGCGTCCCGACCTTTTCCTCTCAGAGCAGATTCCCACAGCATGCCCGGGGGAATGGAAAAGCAGTCTGGAGGCTCTGGCCGCCCCAGTCCCCATGCAGCTTCCCTTGGGGGTGACAGAATCTTGGTACACCTGGAATCTACTCATGCCCCAATACCTGGGACACCCTGGGATAGAAGGATAGAGATTTGCACAATGATGGCTGTTTTACAGAGCCGTAGTGGGAAAGAGTGGGAAGGGAAAACTCCCTAGCCTGACCTATTCTCACCACTGAACCCTGGGTACGTCCACGGCTGGGCAGGGGTGGGTCGGCCCATCCTCACCTGTCCTCCTCCTGGGCGTGTGGCTCGGCCCCTGGAGGGTACTGGATGTGTGCCATCCCCTCGCCTTGTCGCTGTTTCCTCTTGTCCCGGATGCTCAGGCAGATGGAGAGCAGCAGCAGCATCAGCCCGGCCCCAACCAGCACGTAGGCCACGGAAAACGTCTTGCTCTTAAGAATACCGCTGCCTGTCTCTGTCTTGTTGTTCCCCTGAGCGGTCGGCTTCTCTGCAGCGCTGAAGCCGGGCACCAGGTTCCACATGGCCATGATGACCCCGAGGACCAGCATCCCCAGGCCGATGGCCGTCAGCGCGTAGTGCGAGCCGTTGGCTTTGGACTGGGCCATCATGCCCGCAGGAGCAGGGCTGGGCCCGGTTCAAAGGAAGAAAATAAATAAAAGGCAGCTGCTGCCACCACAACAGAAACCCCTAAATGCACTGAACAGGATCCCTAGGCCGCACTGAAAAAACCAGCAGCCGAACTCCCAGGCAGAGGTGAGGCATCCCGTGTGGACAGCTGTAACCAATCGGTCTGAAAGGAAAACAGAGAGAGGAGAGTCAGTTCCAATTCACGAGGGGGCTTGTGAACACAGCGCCTGTGCCTTTGAAGGAGCCCAGAGGCAGCCCTGAGCTGCAGGCTGTGGCTGGGCTCGCCCGTGACGCATTCCAGATGCCTTACCCAGCTTGTGAGGGACGCCCGACCCGCCTACACCCACCCGAAAAGGAAAAGCTGGACCTTTCCCTGCAGGAAGCCAGGAAGGTCAGGGCTTCGGGTTGCTAAAACAATCTGCAGAATTTAGAGAAGTGCCATCAAGTCTCAGGCCTCGCTGGGGATTGGAGGAGTGTGAAGGATAGCATGTATGAGCTGTGATCCGTGACGGTAACAGAACCTCCTGGGTGATGGGCATCACCCAGTCTGGACAGCCTCCTGCGGTCTTTCCCACCCACAGTGGCCCCCCATTTCCTGCAGCGGAAAACCCAGGCCCTCTAGCATGAGGGTCATGGCTGACCTGACCTGGTTCTGCCTCTCCCACTTAGCTCTCCCCTCGCCCTTCTTCGCACACCCACCTCCAGAGTTTCCCCCATTCTTGGATTGCCCCAGCTCAGCTGCCCCTTCGGGGTGCTCCTGTATGCCCCCAGCAACCACCCTGGCAAGTCTCTTCCTATGACTGCGTCTTCCTCACCTCTGTGCCTGGAACTCAACAGGAGCCCAAAAACTGTCGGCTGAATCAAATGCATGAGACGAAGAGAGGCCACATGAAGCCAGCCTGCAAGACACACCTGTTTCCCACCACGTGGAGTTTTCCTTTTCTTAAAGGGACAGAGCTTGGCTGGCCCTCACCTTAGCTGCCGTGCCCACTGAAAGAGAAGCCCTCTTCCCTTCAAGGAGCTCAAAGCCCTTGAAGGCTAAAGGGAGCCGCCAGTGGTCAAGGGAGTCTGCAGCCATTAGTTAGCTGGGCGAGCGAGCCGCTGAAGGTTTAGCCTAGGACACGTCCAGTGGCCAAAGACGAGCAAGCAATGCTCCTTGATGGCCGCCCCTCCGCACGTCACTCCTGCAGCCTCTGCAAGCAGCAAGTGTTTGCAGATGTTGACACGGCAAGGTCCTCATCTCAACCCTGCATTCTTTCCGATCTTCCCCAAAGGGTGGCTAACCAGCTTGCCTGAAATCCGATGCTTCAGCAAGTGTTTTCTCATTCAACAAGGGCCTTCATCGGAAACTGGCCGCTTGGCTGATAAATACTCTAAAAATATTTGTGATAACATCCTTTATCAGCTGGAGGTCTGTTCCCTGGTTCCCCCTCCTCGTATTTCTTGTGCATCTGCAAGGCGGTGTCACAGGCACCGGAGGAACACTGGTGAGCAAGCGAAGGGTTAGTGGGGCTTCTGGGCCAGCAGCAAACTGCCTACAAGGAGTAAGAATAACGTGGGGAGAAAGAACAGACGCCGTGCGGTTAGGCAGTCAGGTGGCCTAACCTGGGCTGGAGGGCATGTGGGAGATCCCTGTTAGACACACGTCTGGCTGGCATAATAGGGCCTGCATCCAGAACATGCTAACATGTATGCATATGTGCATGCATGTGTGTGGGCATATGCACTTGCATGTGTGTGTGCATGTGTGTGACATGCAGGGCACAGGGATCCCGCTGTAGACGGTTGGAGTGGGACCAGCTAGGAACAGTCTACCAAAAGCACAAGAGTACCTGTTTCTCACAGTATCGCTGACAGCTAGCGAAGGGAAGGATGGGGGTTTGACAGCCCTAGAAACAAACGTCTGAGTTCTGCCAAGTGGATCTGAGACAGGGCCAGAGGCGGAGGGCTCAGGGGCGGGCAGGTGTAGCTGGAGGCTTGTGTAGGCAGCAGAAGAGAAAGTCAGGTCCAGGGCATGGCTAGGGCCCTGGGAGGTGGGCCTCGTACCTGGGAGGCTGATGGTGCGTTTATTAAACCTCTGATTGGGGCAACTTCAAACCCCCCCACCCCAACACACAGTTAACTCTCCATTCAAGCGTTGCCTTATTCGGTCAGTGAGTCAAACACGTCCCAGATGAGAGTCACTGGCAGAGATAAAAACGTCAGGATTCACCCATTTGAGGCCCCGTTAAATGGTCAATGATTGAAAACAGACACTATAACCCAGTGTGGGTGAGGGTGTTGGGATGGGCAATTTCATACAATTTTCAAGGATGGCAAAATTCAGGCATTGATGGGTCAAAAATTTCAACAAGGTTTGCAGCCTTTGGTTCTGTAATTCCAACTTCTGTGCAAGGCAAAGATATTCACCACAGCTTTATGGTAGTGAGGTACGGAGCTACTTACATAGCCAATAATCTGGGTCCGGTTAAATAAAATATGGTCCAGGTGCTTATTAAATTATAAATTATGATCTCAAGGAAACTAATAATACATTTTAAAGTGAAGGAGCAAGGGGCAAGTAATAGTACGCTCGGTGCGATGCTAATTTTTCAATATTCTCTACAGAGACACGCATATTTGATACGTAAGAAAAAAAAGACTGGATGACCCCACTCATCTTGACAACAACCTATTTTTACATATACAAATATGTGTAAAAATCCAGGTGAAGGGTACATTCCAAATGTATCCCAACAATCGCTTCTGGGGAAGGACAGCGTTTGGGAAGTGTGTACCCTTTACTATTTCTGTATTTTGAATTTTTTACAATCAGAAAGTGTTGTTGCAAGGCCACACAGCTTAGTGGTTAAGTGTGAACTTTGGAGCCAGACAGCCTATGCTCTGCACCTTTCTAGCTATGTGACCTTGGGCAGACTACTCAACCTCTTTGTGCATCAATTTCCACAACCATAAAATGGAGGTAAAGTTCTCTAGCGCTCACCCCAGAGGGGAGTTTTGATAAGTCAAAATACCGAGAACAGGATGGGACCAGCCCATTGTACATTTTCATAGAAAGGTTTCTTATTAAATATTAAAGCTTGCATTTTGAATGGGGTGAGATGACCCATAAGGACAAAACTTTGGTTTGGGGATGTGGCGTAATAGTCATAGATAGAGTGGTGTACGGCCCTCCACAGTCCATAAGGAGACAGCATCTTCACGGTACTAAAATGTCCTGAGTGGGAGTGGCGGAGCATCACCAAGAGTGTTTATCACTTAGGGACCAGCGGGAAAGAGAGGTTGAGAAACGCTATTTAATGCATTACATATAGCACACTGCAGAACACTCAGATTATACACACCAGGGTGTTTATAGCCATTTTCTCCGTGTGACGGGATTAGATCGATTTTTCCTTTTTCTTATGGGGAAAGTAAGAATTAGAAAACAGGCATGTAGCTGTGTTTAGAAAAAGAAAATGAAATAAAGGTTTTTGTTTTTCAGGTTCACGGTAGGATTATGTGTCCAGCGGTAGCTTAAAACTGCTCGTCGCCCTGGCTGGTGGCTCAGTGGATTGGCACCAGCCTGTGAACCCAAAGGTCGCTGGTTCAAATCCCAGTCAAGGCATATAACTAGGTTATAAGCCAGGTCTCCAGCCAGGTCCGTAGCTGGATGCAGGTGAAAGGCAACCACACATTGATGGTTCTCTCCCTCTCTGCCCCTTTCCCTTCCCGTCTGTCTAAAAATAATAAATAAAATCTTTAAAAAACCCACTGCCCTCTGGAGACCGGGGTTGCGACGGCTTTACCAGGGGATGTGGACACCCGGCTCCCTGAGGTGCAGCGGGGGCAGTTGGCCTTGTTTCTGGCTTGTTGCCCATGTTATATTTAGTACGGTGTTCTTTCCCTTTGAAAAGTATGGAAAGAAGCTAATTTTGTGCTTAGAGGATTTGGATCAGAGTGCTTCCAACATGTTCCTAAAACAGAGCCACCTTGGTAGGCAGCCTGGGGTCCCAGCTTAGCCAGATTCACCCCTGGACCCTGGAGGAGGACCCTTCGTGGCTCATGGTCAAGGTGGCCCTGAGGGTGAGGGATCCTGTGTCTGGGTCTTCAAGATAAATTGCTAACCAGTTGAGAGACACCTACCTGTCGTTACCTGGGGGGTTCAAGGTAGGCCTGAAAAGAGCTCTTCATGCTAAAATCTTCAGTAAAGGAGCCACCTGTAAAAAAACCCAAAAAACAAAAAACAGAAATATAGTTTTCTGAGTGAGCTGTGAGCATTCCACTTTGAGGTGCTCACAGGGGAGGCATGTGCTTTGTTTGTTTTGCGGGGGATAAGGCATAGGTTTGGGTAGGGGTACATGCAAGGAAGCCACGATTCTGTGCCAAAAATTCGGGGTTGCAAAAGCATAACAATATAGTAGCTACATTTACCAAACCCTTCCCTGGTTTTATGCATCTTATACAAGGGATCCAGAGGGTCAAAAAAACAGGAAACACTGCCCCAGGTCCTTTGATGCAGCATGTTTCGCTTTGATACCAAAATCAAAAACAGGACAAGGCAAGAAAGTGACAGGCCAATGTGCCCTGCCAATATAGAAACAAAAATCCTAAATGCAACCTCGGCAAATAGAATCCAACAATGTTTTTAAAAAAAACAATAATACCTCACAATGAGGTTGGGCTTATCTCAGAAATGTAGGGTTGGTTCAACCTTAGAAAAGCAAATAAGGTCATGTCCTAGGAGAAGGACAAGCCATGGCAGTGTCATCCACTAGAGTACCATACGGAAGTGAAAAGGAATACATGCAGTTACCTGCACCAACACAGACCATTCTCACACGTGTGACGCTGAACAGAATAGCAAATTGCAGAAGAGAACCGGCGAGATTCCATTTATATGAAGTTCAAAACCAGGTGAAGCCAAACAACACGTTGGTCAATTTTTGTAATATTGGGAAGAAATGCAAAGGTTCTAACAGCTATCTCCCCAAAGAAGTGAGAACTGGTGTTGGGGAGGGGAATAGGGAAGGGGACATGGGTTTTGGCTTCCTTAAACTTCACTTATCTCTTTTAAAAAATATTAATTATTATTTATTTTTAAAGATAGGGGAAGGTAGAGAGAAAGAGGAGTGAAACATTTGTCGGTTGCCTCTTGCACACCCCCAGCTGAGGACCCAGCCTACAATCCAGGCATGTGCCCTGACCGGGAATCGAACTGCCACTTTTCGGTTCGCAGGCCAGTGCTCAAACCACTGAGCCACAACAGCCAGGGCCACATATCTATGTACCGTGTACTCTTTCATAATGGAAATTGTCAAATGCCCAGCAATGTCTTTCCATTACCCTTAGCCTAAAACCCAAACTCTTCTGCTACAGCCTTCAAATCCCACCAGATTGGATTGGGCTCCTGCCTCCCTCATATCTCATCTCTTGGCTCTCCAGCCCTCTGCAGCTTCTGTTCTGTTTCTGGGTCCCACCAAGCACATCCTGCCTCAGGGCCTTTGCACTTGCTATTCCTGCAGCCTGAATTGATTTTCCACCTGTCTCTTTTTTCTGGCTACTTTATTATTTCTCTTTTTCAGCTCAAATGCCACCTCCTCTGCAAGGATTTCCTTGACCATTCTCCACAAAGTGCCTGCTCCCTCACCTGCTCCCGCAAGCCCTATTTGCAAGTCCTTGAGGACATACCCTCCCATGCTGGATGACATTACCTCCCAATCTGTATCATCTTGCTTTGTTTTCTCTCTTTGTTGTCTCATTGGCTCCCCATCCCCCTGTTGGAGTGTGAGCTCCCTGAAAGAAAGCTATTGTCTATCTACTTCATCTCTATATGCCTAGCACCCAGCACAGCATGTTGGGAACAAACACAGATACGGACTAACTGTAACCTGAGTGAATAAATGAATGACCATCTGTCGAGTGGAAAAGTTGAACCCATGTCCCATGTGAATTAGGGGAAATTCCCAGGTCAAGGGTTGGCACCAAGGGGGAGAAGATTAGACGGAGCTAATTTTCAGGAGCACCTGGATACGCAATTGAAGCATATGCAAATGATTTCCCAGCAGCATGGGCAAGGGGCCCAGATTAAATGTGACTTCCATTCTGACCTGAAAAGGAGACTCTGTCACTAGTCCCTGGCGGGGTTTGAGGTTTAGCGGTTCCTGCATCTTCCCAGGTGGAAGGTGGCCGTGTGAGAGCCGGAGCCTGGTCCTCTGACCCCATGCACACCGCAGCTCCTGTGCGCACCGCTGGCACCGCTGGCCAACTAGAGCCAGCAGGGCTTTGGGGAGGAGGAAGGGAAGAGACCATGCCCTGGAGAAGGTAGTCACAGCTCTGGATATCAGGTGCTCCACCTGGCTGAGACCCAAGTGGGTCATCGCCACCAGCCCCCACCTGGATTAGAGGTTCTACGAATCTAATATAAAGACGATGATTTAAATAAAATAAAATGGGAGGAAGAAACGGTACGCTGGCTGAAACGCAGCCAAGGTCCCAAGTGCCGATTATCGAGTCTTCCCTCGCCCCTTTCTCACTGAATCCCAGAGATGCGCAGAGCGGTTTAGAAACCAGGGAGGGATCTGAGCTAGACCCTCACATGGCCATTGATCAGCCCTGTGGCCCTGGAAGACTCAGTCCCAGAAGCATCCAGCCCAGCAGGCTCTGGGGGCGGGGATATGGCAGCTCCACAGGCCCCCGAGACAAAGAGGCTCCATGACCATTCTCCCGGTGCCCCAACTCTTCCTGCCAAGTGGCACCACTGGGAAAGGGCTCCCCTCTCCATTCACAGGGCATTGGCTGTGCTACATTCCCATCACAAAGAAAGGATTCAGCAGGGCCCACAATCACTGTTGTCTCCGATTGAGTTCCGTCCCAGTCCCACGCAGTGGGGAGGGCACAGGGCCAGGAAGAAAGGCTTCCAGCCACCAAGCCATCGCTGCAGCTCCTGTCCCTTCAGGGTGTTTCAGGCCACCTCCCCAAGAGTCAAGGTCAAAGGGTATCAGGTTCCTGCTCCGTATCAGAACTGGTTCTTGTAGATGGTGCACTCAGGGAAAATGCAAAGCACTGTCAAATGAGTCACAGAGGTAGAGGAGGGGCAGGAGCGCTGCCCCACGCCTGAGAGGGCTGGTTGGGAAGGAAAGAGAAGGATATTAAACATGATGCAAGACAGAGTAATGACACTAGTAGGAATGGTACAGCCAGTCATGTGCCACATAACGTTTTGGTCAATGATGGACCGCATATACAACAGTGGTCCCATGAGATGAGAGTGGAACTGGATTTTCTGTGAGAAACTGAAGGACACTTGTAGCCCAGGGTCACAGGCTGTACCAATCACCAGGTGGGCAGTGGGCTGTACCGCTGAGGTTTGTGGAAGTGCCTCTGTGTTGTCCACACAAGGACGAAATAGCCTAACAAAGCATTTCTCATAACAGACCTCACCATTAAGCAGCACGTGACTGTAACAGAAGCACCAGCAGTAACAACAATGAACTCAGTGGCCTCTGAGACCATGAATCAGACCATAAACTCATCCAGTCCTTACAGCCACCTTTCAAAAAATGATTAGCCCACTGTCTCTGAGTCTCAGAGAGGTTAAGTAATTTGCCTTAGGTCACACAGCCCTGAATGGCAGAGTCAAGATTCACGATCAGACCTAGTCGACGTCAAAGTCCACCTCCTGTGCCTGGCCCCACACCAGGCCCCACAGAAAGCCGTGTCCCTGGACTGGGCATTCAGGCTGGAAATGAACATCACTCAGTGCATCTGGGAGGCATTTGATCTCAAAAGTTTGATGGGTGACAGATGTGCTTTTCTTCTCAACTGGCTATCTAAAGAAGTCGATTCCATAATCCCTGGGCCCTTACTGTGTGGCGGGAGCTCTGGGGGCACACAGGTGTGTGAGACATCCTTTTACAGTCCCATAGGAAGGCAGGTGACTCTTCCTCACAGGAGGGAAGTCCATGACAGGGTGACAGCAACTGTGTGTTGGATGTCTACTCTGCCAGGCCCTCTGTTGAGCTCCTTCCCTGCATAATCATTTAGTAATTAATTGTTTTATTTCATAGGTAAGGATGCTGAGGTTCAGAGAGGTAAAGCAACTTGTCCAAGGCCACACAGCTAGTGCAAGCCAGAATAAAGGACGTCTGATTGTAAAATCCATGCTTCTCACCACCAAGCAAGACTGCTAAGGTGAGGGACACAGTAACAAGTCCACAGAAGGAACCCTGGCCAGGGTGGGGTGGCTCAGTTGGCTGGAGCATCATTCCGTATACCGAAAGGTTGGGGGCTCGATTCCCCATCAAGGCAAATACCTAGGTTGCGGGTTCAATCCTGGGTCAGGGTGTGTGTGTGGGGCAACCAATCCAACCAGTTGATATTTTCTCTCTCTTTCTTCCTCTCTCTCTGAAATCAGTAAACATTAAAAAAAAAAAAAAAAAAAAAAAAAAGCCACAGGAAAAGTAACAAGTTCTATCTGAACGGGTCAGGGAGCAGGAAGATAAAGCATCAGCTCTGCAGAGTTGGGGTGTCCATGCAGACTTCTGTGGGTGTAGTGTGTGGGTGGGAGGAGGTTAGGGTATCCGGGGGAAAGGGTGCCACCTAAGAAACTGCAGAGGAAAGGGAGGGGGGCATCTCCCAGAACATAGCACCTTCCTGCAGAGAAAAGAGAGAGCTTCTCCTCCCCCCACTCCCAACATGGGCGAATTTTATAAGACCTGACATCTCCAGGCTCCTTGCTAATCCATTTAAGTGTTGGTGAAACTAAGGAAACCAAATTCATTCTGAAGACTCCAGGAGCTATGAACAGAGAGAGCAGTAAACAAATCAGGGATCTTTGCTTTGGGAGGCTGGTGCGATGCCTTTCTCCGAGCAGGTGGCTGGCATGCGGCCCTGTTGAGGAAGGCTGGCACGGGGACCCAGTCCCGAGGCTCCAGCCACATTCAACGTTTCTGGGGAAATTTGGCACCGCTGTGCGTCCTGCTGAGGACAGAGTCTGGAGCTTGGGGGTGCAGGGCTGCAGCCAGAGCTTCTGACCCTGTCAACTCAAAGGGACCCTGACGCCTTGACCCTTTTCCAGGCGTGGGATGGGCCACTAGTGGCTCTTGGCGTGGTAGGCAGGGCTGAGCGGGTGATGACCACCACACGGCCTGGCCTGCTGGCCCCAGCCTCTGGTCAGCAGCACAAAAACCTGCCACCTGCGTGCTGGGCTCACGCTAGATGCTTTGTGTGTATTAGCATGTTTCTCCCGCCCACACGAGGGAGGTATGATTACTCTCACCCTTGTCCATGTCATCCCTGGATACATGGAGGCAGAGAGGTCGAGAAACCTATCCCAGACCTCCCAGCTTATATGTGGAGGCCCCATGCACAAAATCTCCTTGTTTACACCTTCCTCATCCTCAGGAAACAGATACCCACCCTGGTGGCCAAGCTCCACCGAAGCCGAGCCAGGGCCAATCCCTGCTATGAAGGGCAGGCCCCACGGTCCCCCCACTGAGGAGACCCTCTGGGCACGAGGAGGAAAACGCAGTGAGATGTCATAGCCCACCTTCTCAGGACCAGGGCACCACCCTCGAGGCTCAGCCTGAGTCTGGAGGCAGGAGTGGACGCTGTTTGCAGTGTTTGTCCTTGTGCACCAGGCCGCTGGGACATTGACTTGATTCCCTGGGTTCCTCCCTCCTGGGAGGCATTTTACAGCAGAAAGTACAGCAGGGCAGGGGGAAGGACGGAAACCAGGGACCCTGCAGGCTGTTCTGAGTATGACTCCACCCCCGATGTGAAGGCCTTTCCAGGGTGGGCGCTGGACGGAGGCTGCGTCCCTAGCCCGGCTCTGTCACTTAATAGCTGCAGAGACAAGTTACTTACTTACCTCTTTCAGCCCCAGCTGCCTCATCGGTAACAGGGGAGCTGTGCTGGGAGCTACCTCCCTGGCCTGTTAGGCGTAACAAACTCCACGTTTTGAGATTCAGGTATTTAGGAGTTTGGAGATTCGGGTATTTATTCATTGGCTCAACAAAATATTAACTGAGCGCCTACCACGTGCCACGTGTTGTAAATGCCGGGGAGGGAGGAACGACCAAAACTGACAGGAGCCCTTGTCCCCAGCAGCTCACAGGCAACCAGCCCCACAGAGAACGTTCTGTGGAGTGTTGGGCTATCGCAGCGATTTTCAACATTTTCACCTCACCGCACACCTAAATAATGACTAAAATTCTGTGGGACACCAAAAAATACATTGGTCGCCAATCTGACAAAACTAATAGGTATCCTTTTAATTCATTCATACTGACTGGATGGTTGTATGCGTTAGCGGTTGCCTTAAAAAAGAACTTTTTTTTTTTTGACACTGTACGAGACAAGAGGTCAGTGCCCCCTGCATGTTTTAAACTCTCTCGCCTCACACGGGTTGATCGTGGCTGGGCTACAGGAAAGCTGTGATGCTGGGGGTGGGTGGTAAGGGGTGCCGGAAGCAGTGACCTTCAATCAGATGGCCAGGGAACACGGCCGAAGACGCCTGAGCTAAGATTTGAAGGAGGTAAGGGAGGGAACCGTATGCATGTCTGGGAGGACAGTCGAGGCAGAGGGACCCTCGAAACAAAGTCCCTGAGGCAGGAGTTGCCTGGCAGCTTACGGACAGAGCAACGCTGAACAGCAGTGACTACATGGAGGGGGTCACCCTGGGCCCAGCCCAGAGGAGCTGCTGGGAACAGGCCAAGCTGTCATTTACACACGTAGGAGGGCTAATTGCAGGCCATTCTTAAGGAGGGCAGGAGGGGGTGGGGGACTAACTCAAGGCCCTTCACGCTGGGGACAGAGAAGAATCGGGGTCCAGTTCAGGGGTGCTTGTCACTCCCCACCCTGTGTTTCTCAGACCTTGAGAAAAGGCATGTGGTAGCTGAGTAATGGTCCCCAAAGTGCTCCAGATCCCAATCCGTGGAGTCATGACTTCATTTATGTGGCAAGAGGAACGACTCCAGGATGACTAAGCGAAGGATCTTGAGATGGGGCAGCAGCTGGAGTTAGCCAGGGGGGTCCAAATATTATCACTGTAAGTTCTTTGTAAGAGGGAGCCGGAAGGTCAAAGGTGGAAGTAGGAGACGTGATGGTGGAAGCCAGAGGCTGGCATGATGAGAGGAGGGGACATCAGGGGATGCAGGTGGCCTCCACAGCTGCAAAAGGCAGGGACACGTCTCCCCTTGAGCCTCCAGGAGGACCGGGCCCCGTCCCAGCGCTGGCTGTGTGTGGACTTCCAACCTCCAGAGCTCCTTGAGAAGACAGGGGTGCTGCTTTCAGCCACCATGTGTGGGGTCCCTTGTGACAGGAAATGAATACAGGCAGCATTTGTGCTCACCCCTTCCTCTCACACCTGCCACTGCTCCGCCTGCTTCCTTACCCACGAGCTGGTTCCGTGGGGCACAGTTCCCTCATCCCGATCAGAGCAGTCACCGGGTGAGTTTTGCACCCATTGCTCACCGGCCCTCCTCCTCCCGGTTTACATTTTAACCCAGGGCTCTGCCAGTGAGTCAGGTTTGCGCTTGTTCTTTGCTGGGAGGGAAACTGATAAAAGACGAGCGTTCTCATGTTTGTGCCCGCAGGCACTTCCCTATGGATGTAAAACTACGGTGCCTCCTAGCACGGAACGAGCCAGACGGGTGTTTTACGTGGTCTCTAGCTGAGGGGCCTTGAACCCGAGCTAGGGGTGAGTGGAGGACACAGACAGACCTCTGCGCCCGCCGAGTCCGGTAGAAGAGAAGCCCCGTGGTTCCCAGGCCTTCACTGGGCCAGCCCTGATCCTGGAGATTGCGCTCACGGTCGGAGAAAGTTTATTCTGCCCATATCTGGACATTTTCTTTTTTAGCCACAGCAAGTGTTTCCCGGATCTTCCGCCAAGAGCCCTGTTGGAACACAGCTGACCTTGTTCAGCCCTCTCTCCACCCCTGTGCCCCTTCCTACCTCCGATTTCAACGGGAAGGGTTTTAGCCAGAAGCTCTCTCCAGCCTCCCTGCCCCCCATCTCCTCCTGCTTCCAATTCTGTTTTTCCAACAGTTACATTTTGGAATCGTAGCAACAACCTTTAACATTCTCCTAAGTGCTGACCGAGGGCCAGTGCTGGGTGCTTCCTACGCCTTCACTCCTTATTTTATTTGTAAAATTACTCTATGCTATACATTTGTGTCAATGAGTTATGATGTAATAGATTTAGATTTAAAATGAATTGTTTAGTGTCACATTTAACTTTTCCAAGAATAATTATGTCCAGAATAATCCCCATGTCACAGATGAGGAAACTGATGTTCAGAGAAGTCACGCTACCTGCTCAAAGTCACACAGCGAAGGGGATAGCAAAGACTCGAACTAGATTCATCTGACCGGCATGCTGTCAGTCCCCTGCTGCCACTGCCCCTAGGCCCACGAGAGCCCCCTCCCCACACCCTGGGGGCTGGAAGCCCTCCCGAGGCCGAGGCCGGCCCAGTCTCTGATGGCATGCTTTGTTAAAACCAGCTTATCCCCTGTGAGTGTGACTCAGGCTCCTGCAACCCTGATACTCATCTGGATGGCTATAAATAATTGATGTTGCAATGTTTAATCATAAAACTGGAATTGAAGCTAGAACAGCCTGCAGGAGAGGGGAGGAGGAGCGGCAGACCATGGAGAGGTGGGAGAGCCTGCTGTGCGGAGCCCGGCCGCTCTTTCGTTTTGGAAACATGAGGAGAGCTACCCGTGGCCAAGTGCTAATGACCTCCAACCTGCTCGGCGGGACCAAGGCTCCCACAGCCTCTCCCAGCAGCAACCCATGAGGGACACGCTCCTGGAACCCACAGTGTCGAGGAACAGTCTACATGAGGGTTGGAGTTAACCTCCCTCCGTCCCGTGGGGGTGAGAACAGTGTCGCCATCACAAGGTTGAAGAGGGGATGTTCCATCCACGTTTAAGTGCACAGCACTGGGCATACAGTAAGTGCCAAAACATGGTGCATCACAGGAAAGATGACATTTGGATACTGCTACCCCTGACCACTAAAAATAACCCCAAACCCTGACCCAGCACTAACCCTAAAGTCTCCCGGAACTGAAGTTTGTGACACTGAAGCGACCTTATGATCCACACAGAAGTCCCGGTAAAATTCCTGAGGGGCAAATGATTGCGCAGCGGCCTCAGGGCACCTCTCTCCTTCTCTCTGTCATTCTGGTCCACAAACACCCGTAGGGGCCCAGCTAAGTGTATCCCCCAACCCTGGGGACGCACCTGAGCTGGCTGGCTGAGGTAAGACGTTACCAGGAGGGTACAGCTCACCTCTTGAACTTTATTCTCCTACCTGTGCTAGAGGGACAGGAAGAGGAGGAGGTGCCGGCTCACTAGCCTGGTATTCTAGATAGTGTGGTTTTGCCTTGGCTGCTCACAGTTCCCCACACCTACTCTTCCCTTCCTCCATCATAAGAAACCCTTCTGCTGCTCAACTGTTGGTGGCTTCCCAGAGTAGAGGCAGCCTTACCCAGCCTCTTGGGCAGCGAGTCGTGCCATATGACTAAGTTTTAGCCAATGGGATGTAAGTATGTATCAGGCAGGGGACATGCAGGAAGTGTTCTTCAATGAAAGAGACATGTCTTTTCTCTCCCGCTCTCCTTCCTAGAGGTGGTAGTGATAGCTGGAGCTCTGCAGCCACGCTGGACCATGAGGCTAGCAGAACAAGATAGATGGAGTCTGGTCCCTGGTGGTCACCGAGTTGCCCTCCCAGTCCTGGACTGCTGACCTCTGGACTCTGTTTACATGGGAGAAAAACCAAGGTTTATTTTACTGAACCTACTAGTACTTAGGGCTTTTTGTTACCTAAACCAGCCCGGAGCTGATGAAGAGTAACAATGAGCTTGTGATTATTTATGAGACTCTCAGCTACGCCAAGGACAGTGCTAAAAGCTTTACCAATGTAAACTTAATTGTCACAAGAACTTCCGGAGCCAGATAGAAATGAGGAAACCGAGGTCTTGCCCAAAGCCACACAGCAGGTCTCTCTGAGTCCACTCTCCCGTCCTGCCATCAGAAAAAGATCAGAGAGAGGGTGCAGCTGGCACCCTCAAGGTGGCCCCATGGTCCCCAACCTCCTGGTGTTCATGCCCTGGGTGACCCTTAGCCTGAGCCTGGGAGGAACTGGCGGCTTGCCCCAGGCCAAAAAAAATGTGGCAAAAGTGACTGGATGAGGGGAATTCTGTTACACTGACAGCGCAGGCTGTGGGAAGAGGCAGCTCTGAGGGAAAGGCACCAAGTTTCAGGCAGGAGGGCCTTGTTGACAGGAACAAAGGCAGGAAGTGGGGGCTGTGGCAGTTCAAGGGAAGGGCTCTGGTACCAGCCTGGGCTCCTCCATGGAACTAGCTTTTCCTCAGACCCTGCCCAACTAAAGGGCTGAACGAACCCAATCTTCGGAGCTGAGACCCAGCACCTCCACTCACTGCCCCACAAAGACATAAAGTTTCCCTGATTCTGCAACTAGAAGCCACAGAGCTGAGTGTGGCCACTATAATCCCAAGCTGGACGTAGTAGGAAGAGACTGAGCTACTGAGGGCTACTGGGTGGTGGGACGCCAGGCATACCTGGGGTTGCTGTGAGGATGGCCAGCGGGTATTTGCTTTATGTCAAATACAACCCAACAGCCACCAGTCACATGTGGCCGACGGGCTCTGGAAGTGTGGCGGGTCTGCAGAGATGCGCCATGGAAGCAGAAAATGCGCACTGGATTTCGAAGATTGAGTGGGACAGAAGAATGTCACATCAACACTTTAATTCCATGTTGCAGTGAAATAGTTCAGATGCACTGCGTTAAATAAAATATGATTAATATTGCCTATTTCTTTGTACTTTTTCAAGCATCTGGTTACCAGGAAGTTTACACTTACACAAAGGGCTTGCGTTCTATTTCTACCAGACAGCCCTCTGGGGTGAGAATTTTTGTCTGCTTTGTGCACTGCTTTCTCCCAGGTCTAGAACAGGCCAGACTCGTGCGGGAGAAGCTTAATAAATACTGAATGGATGAACACCATGACATTGTGGTATCATGGAACACACATGGAATATGGATTCTGTCCAACCTCGGTTTTATTCTGCACACCCCTGACAGTGTGCCTCACTTCTGTGAGCCTCACTCTTCTCCTTTGTGAAGGAAAGAGTGCTTCTCAGGATCCAGTGACATAAATTAGACCACGTCTGGCATGGAACCATCAGACTGCTCACTGCCATTGTCACATGTGTGGGGAACTCAGGAAGGTGCTGTTGCAGGTGTATGAATGCTAAACCCACGTCAGGTGCCAGGCTGTGGCCCTAAGCCTCTGCTTAGCAGTTTAGCTCCAAAGGGAAATGCCTCTGTCCATCCCGCTGCTTGGACCGCGGCCAGTTCTCCCATCTGCAGAGGCAGTGGCCCCTTGGAGCGGGAGGGACGAAGGACCAGGGCGGCATGCCTAGTTAGGGCCATGGCAGGTGCCCATTAGCATTCTAGGCACTGTCTTGTACAATTTTAGGGGCTCACTGGCCTTTGGCCAACTATCTCCCAAGATAAAAGTCTGCCACTCTAGTATCTGTAGCCCATGGCTCTTAGAGAGTGTTAGTTGTCCCTGGTATAGACTATGTGTGTCAGGTTACAAATTGGGGGGCAGAATTCTACATTTTTACAAGAGGCGCTTTTGTTTGCAAAAGCACACATCTTTAGCCCTGGCTGGGCGGGCCAGTTGGTTGGAGTGTTGCTGTCCCGTACACCAAAAGGTCACGGGTTCGATCTCCGGCCAGGGCAGATACCTAGGTTTTGGGTTCGATCCCTGGTTGGGGCATGTATGGGAGGACGCCGATCGATGTTTCTCTCTCTCCCCCTTCCTCTCTCTCTAAAATCAGTGAACAGATCCTTGGGTGAGGATTAAAAAAAAAAAAAACAGGTGCAAATCTTTAAACTGCGGTGAGAAGCGCATCGAATGCTTACTCTGAAACCAGATTATCTTGTTAATCTTTGTGAAGGAGCCACTACTCTCTTCCCCATGTTATAGATTCTGACACAGGCCCGAACAGGTTATTAATTTGCCCCAAATCTCATGGTCATGAGTAGCAGAGCGAGGCTGTGAACCAGATAGTTGAGTCCAGAGTCCCTCGAAGATCCCACCTCTCATCGACCTCTAAGCTAGGCGTGAAAAAGAATGAGTTTTTTGAACACGTACACCCTGCTTCCATGAACAAGACACTCCTTTGTCCACCGTTAGAAGTTTGCGGCTGGCAGAGAGATGAAGGACTGGTGGGCTGTCCCAGACCCCTGGGTGACAAGGGCGAAGGAATACCAGAGTCTTAAGTAACCTGTTGAAAGCCGAGGGTCAGGGCTGAGTGCTGACCTGGTGCCTCCCCACCTCTCGGGCTCAGCCGCTGTGTCTCAGGGCTCACGTGGCGGCCTGGAGTCCTGTCTCATGTCCGAGGTCTCTGCCCCACTCCGAGCTGCCACAGCACCATGTTGGGGCTGTGATTCAACCCCCCTGCTTGGAGCCCTTTCTGGGCCTCGGCACCAACCTGGACACTTCGAAATCAGCTCCGTAACCCCAATCATCTCTGTAACCTGAATCATCACACACTCTCTGGCTGCTCCCTTGTCCCCTCTGTAAGAGGGGTGACAGGGCCAAGCAAGGTGACGATAGGCTGAAACAGGCACTGTCTAGACGCAAACCTGTACTGTCTGCCCAGCACGGGTACACATGCGCTCCCATCATGCTCCTGTCCCTCCGGCCAGGAGCAGTGCCGACCACAGCGGGTCTGCATGGCACAGGGGTTTATAAACCATCTGTGAGGTCCTCGGATCCACCCGGCAGGGTGTTTAGATCAGAAGATCAGCTGGGGGGTTGGCCTCCACACATTTTGGCACAGAATGGATTACTGAAGCCAAGGCCACTGGAGGGGGTGAGGGTCACCAGGGGTCAAGATGGCTCCCAGAGCCAGGAGAGAATTCCAGGTTCAACGGTGACAGTGGCCAAGCAGTCACAAGAGTGACGGCAACAACAAAGGATAATGATGATGATGATGATTATGATGATAAAATAGTGGCTATTTCCTGAGTGCCCCCAGCAAGCTGGGCACAGGTGACGGTGGGCCCTGGAGGGAAGGAGCAAGGCCACCAAACTCTGATTTGCATCTCCCTCCAGTCGTTCTCCCAAAACATTAACTGCACACCCAGACACGTCACGCAGCAGTCTAGGTTGGGGGCGGGGGGCGGGCATGGCTCAAGCATCTCAGAGAAACCAGGCTCCCCACAGGGCCACCCCCTCTCCACAAATACCCAATATTGAACAGGGTATTGGGGGTGCTGTCCACAGCTTGTGGTACCAATCGCTCCTAAGGAGGGTCACTGGGGGTCCCAGGAGACCAGCCACACTGGGCTGGGAAGCCAGCTGCCCGGGGCTACCCGGACCAGCGTGCAGGAAGTGCTATGTGACTGTTCTGGGTGCCTGCCCAACTCCAGGTCCCCTTGTCCTGGCTCCACGCCTGGGCATGGCCAGATCTGGCTAATTAGATCTTCCAAGGGCAGGCTCTGGTCACCAGACCCAGTGAAACTCAGCTCTTCACTGTGGAGGAAGCACTGTACTGGTGGGGGACCCCCGTGCCTTCCTGCAGCTGCTGGTGACCACCTGGTCCGCACATGAGGGGGGGCTGTTGGAGGAAGGGCCCGCATGGTGGGAGTGAGAGCGGAGGAGGAGAGGAGGCAGGACCCCAGAGGACCCCCCTCAAACCCATGAATCCAGCTGGACCTACCAAGGTTTCTGTTGTGTGAACCAATAATACCCTCTTTTGCCTAATAAAAATGACTAAAATTAAAAGGACTGAAATGCAAAAACAACACTGCCAGGTACCCCCAACCCTCTCTTTTCCGAGGCCAGCCTGGGGCTACCAGGCGCAGGTACCTGCAAGGTGGGCGCTTCCTTGGTCAGGATGTTTGGAGGATGACTATATGGGTCGCTCACAACAGAAGGTTGTGGCCATGGCAGGGACTGAGGAAGGCCCCAGTCACAGGGCTGAGCCAATCCCTCCCCAAACCACCATCCTGGAACACACCACAGACAGACTGTCATAGACCACCGGGTTGGGAATGGCCCCAGGTGGTCTGCAGGAATGAGAGGGCAGAAGAGTCAGGCCTGCCCTTGAAAATGTATCGCCAAGGTTAAAAGTACACCTAGCAAGGCGCACATGCGTAGGAAATGGGAAGGAAGAAGGGAACACATTGGAAGGGACATGTGGATGTGTCTGAGAGGAAGGCCACCTCTGTCCCCAGGGGCCAGGCACTGTGCTGGGCACCGAGCTAGCCACCAACAGCAGTGGGCTCTCTGCTTGCATGCCCAAGAGGGGCCAAGAGAAGAAGAAACTCCGAGAGACGAAATGTTGGAGAGGAGGGCAGGAAGGAATGAGGTACCCATAATCCGAAGGGGAGAAAGTAAGTGAAACTGGAGAGGAATCAATGAGAACAGAGGGCAGGGGCAGGAGGAAGGAAAAATGGGTCCCTGTGGAGGCAGGGGTAGCTGGGGAGATGCGGGTGGGGGCACAGAGAGGTGGAGGGTCTTTCTGGATGGGAGGGTGAATCTGGCACAGAGCCTCACACCTCTGCTGTCTGCCCCGCCTCATGGGGCTGCACCCACGTTCTGTTTGTGTATAGGACAGCAGTCCCCGAGAGCCGGGGGCAGGGTTGCCAGGAGCCACACCTGCCACCTCACCCTCATCATAGTGGCTGCTGAGCACAGAGGGGACAGCAAGGAGGGCTCTGGGGAGAGGCCACGTGGCTGCCAATAGGAGCTTCTAGAACTGTCCTCTGTCCCGTCACTGCCCTGCGGGGCTTCCTGCTGCCCTGAGAATAAACCCGAAGTCCCTACTCGCCTTTGGGCACTCTGCCCTCTGGACCTGACTCCTCTGCCTTGTCTTCGTCCTGGTGCATGGACCAGCAGCCTGGTGGCTGTGGAGCGGGTTGGCAAAGCAGAATCTCAGCTCCCTCCTCCGCCCTAGGCCTGCTGGACCAGAACAGGCACTTCCACAGGCGAGGTGCACCTTCCAGGCCGCAAAGAGCAGCTCTGGTTCACCCCAACTCCCACCTGGTGCTCCAGCCCCTCATTGCCGGCTTCGTCTCGTCTACCACTTGAATCTCACTGTCTCGCCGAGGCGTTCCACACCAAACATTTCTACGTAATTACCATGGGATTCTACATCTTAGAACTCCGCTGGTTGGGGACATAGACAGCTACGATGGCGGCTTGTCACCCTCTTCTCCATGTGTGGCCTGTTTTGCCTGTCTCCCCACATCCCACACCCCTGACGACGCTCTGCTAGGGCAGGTGCAGGGCAGACAGCACCGAGACACACTCCACAAATATTTTTGGAATTAATAACAGCCACAGGTTATTATTATTATTATTATTATTATTATTCTACCATCCCTTTACTGGATGGTAGAAAATGTTCTTTCCATGAATTATCTCGCTTATTTTTCCTGACACCCACGAGGAGAGGCTGGTATTAATGATGACAATCCCCATTTTACAGATGAGAAAACAATAGACACATGACACAAGGTCTCCTAGTTGGTCATGGCCTCAGCAGAGGTTCCACCTGGGGCCGGGCGTAGTAACCTGGGTCCACCAGCCACCACTGTGCCATCCTGCCCACGTATCTGTAAATCCAATGGCCTTTCTCACACACACACACACACACACACACACACACACAAGGAGTGCTTGCCATTGAAAAGAATTTCCTAGTGAATATTTCTATAACATAAAGAATCCTGCTGTTGGAGGATCAGGGCCCCTTCGCATGCGTCATGTAAATTACATTCCTGTACTTGGCATACGTGTCAGCAAGGTCTGTCCATTCATGTGTCCCCAGAGACGGCTGTTATAAACCACTGCACCTGCCTGGCACAAAGTCAACCTAAGAAATGGCTGATACTTCTGTGTCCTCTGTTGGGCTGCCATGCCCTCCCTTGTCACAGCCACCAGGTTGTCACCGTCCATCTTTAGAGATCTAGCGCCAGCCCTTCCTGTCTGCCCTCTGCTTCACTCTACGGAGCACCAGCTGTGGGGCTGCCACTGGTCCCCTCCCCGATCCCAGCTCCAGCACACTTGGGGGGCAGCACTCACAACCTTGTTTGACCTCCCTGAGAGTCAGGTCAGAGCAAGGTGTCCTCATTATCACACCACGAGCACCATCACTACCATCTCTTGAACCCCAGTTTGTGTTGGGCTGCCTTCAAAAGTTATAGCCCTTAATTTAATCCTCAGGACAATCCTCTACATAAGGAACATGGGGTCTCCATTGTTGGCAGGTGAAGAACCTAAAGCTCGGAGAGGTGAAGTAAGGTCACACATCCAGTTGGCAAGAGAGCTAGAACTTGAATAGCTCAACTCAGAGCAGTCCTTGCATCCTGACAGTCCCATAAGCTAACGCTCATTGAGTCTGCACCATGTGACAGGCATTGTGCTGGGATCTTCATTGTTTGATCTAGCAAGAGCCCCTGGGAGGTGGGTGCCCATTTTACAGATCAGGAAACTGAGGTTCAGAGGGGAAGATGGACACATCCTCAAGGTCACACGGTCATGATGAGTCCAGGGATTTGAATGGCAATGTGCTGTGTACCACTCTGCTTTTAGCCTGGTATGGTCACACATTTTCCATTTTTAAACCAGCCCTTGCAGTCTCATGCAGGCAGCTGGATGTCACGGTTTGATAGTTCTCCTTTCATTTTTGTTTCCAATCCAAAGGAAACAGAGCAGCTTGAGAAACCCACACTGGTTCTCAAGAGACTGGCAAAATAAATAAAACACAAAAATCAACAAACAAAAGGGTTGTTTGTCCACCTGGAACTTGGTCTTGCGCTGCACCTGCATCACCCCACCCTCCAGCCTGAGAGCCAGGTCAGTGTGGCAGGAAGCCTGCCACTCAGTTAGATGTGACAGCAGCTGTCAGCCTGAACTCTTCCAAGAGAGTAAGCAGGGCGGTTAGGAAACTGGGACAAGCCTGAGAAGAAGGCTTTGAGTTTTTAACAAGAAGAAATCCTAGCGCAGGTTTCATCATAGACCCTTGGGCTCCCTGGACGTGGTTCAAAATGGCTTCTTACCACACCCATTGCCACAGGTGCCCTGGAGACTGTCCTGTCACTTCCTTGAAGGCATGAAGGACAACCTCCCATCCTGGTGCAGCTTGGAGCCCCACCCAGGTTTGTCATAAACCCAGAGGTGTGTGACCTCGCAGATAATAGTGAATGAAGCTGACAAGTATGACAGGCTGTGTGCTGGGTGCCTTTCTGTACGCCGTACACCTACTGATTCACTTCAGTCACAATAGCCATTCAAGGTTGGTATTAGCATCCCCATTTTACAGATGAGGAAACTGAGGTGGCGAGGCAACTTGTCTAAAGTCCCTCAGTGGGCAGGGCTGGGATTTGGAGCTAGCTAGCTCCTACTTTTGGAGCTAGTACGTAGAGCCTTTCTGAAGAGGGTGCATCTCCCACTCAACCAGTTCATGGGGGTCTTCTGAAGTGAGCCCCATCCCACAGACCTGGTGGCTGTGTGGTGCAGTGAAAAGCGTCAGGAGTTAGGCAGACCCAAGTTTCAATTCTAGCTTCTCCATTTTCTAGCTGGATGACTTTGGGCCATGAACTTGATCTCTCTGAGCCTCAAGTGTTGCACTCTAAAACTGGGATAATAGCACCTAAACCCACAGGGTTATTATAAGGAGTAAGTCAGTTGGTTATTTAGTAAATAACCAACATTTACCAAATACTTGCCATGCTCAAGGCACTGTAAAGAAGGATGTACTGCCATCTTCCTCATTTGACAGATGAGGAGCTCAGAGAGGTTAAGCCACTTGTGCAAAGACACACAGCTAATTGTAGAGCTGCCTAATAGGCTGATTCTGAGCCTAAGCTCCTAAGAACTGCACAACCCTTCCTCTTATACAATTCAATATGTGTACAAACCAACAGGCATAGTGTCTATAACACAGTAGCTCTTCAACCCACAGCCAAAATCATTAGCATTTGGACCATGGCCATGGAGACAGAGCCCAGAAAGGGCCTGTCTAGCTCTACCCAATGCCCAGTGCCTGGCAGATGTCTACAGCCGTACATGGGAGTCCTGCCCCCTGTTCCTGGCATAGCAGACCCTGTGATGCCTGGCACGTGGCCAGGATCAGCCCGGGGACTGAGGGTGCTTTGTCTGTAGTTTAGAGCTGGTCAGCCCTAGGACTGACTTTGACCCCTGGTTGATTTATACTTAAAAACAGACTAATAGTAAGTCCTCGACATCTTCGAAAACTCACTGTCCCGGCTAGGAGAGACTTCAGTGACTAGAGTTTGGCGGTACCTAGCAGACTCAGGGTCAACACTATCCGCGGCACTTGCTAAAAATACAGGTGCCCCTGGGGCCCACCCAGGCTGGCTGACTCTGAGGGGCCAGGGCTGGGCAGAGGCATCTGCTCATTTACTTATTTCAAGTGTCATTCACATCTAGTAAAATGCATGCATCTTCGCGGACAGTCTGACAAGCTGGAACCACCCCCCAGATCAAGGTGTAAGACATTTCCATCACCCCAGAAAGTCCTCTGTGGGCACCTGCCTTCTTCCAATCAACACCCTCCTCCACCCCAGGCAGCCGCCAACCCGTTCTCTGTCGCTACAAGTTAGTTCACTCGTGCTGGAGGTTTCTGTAAAGGGACCCATACGCTCGGTGCTCTTACCCAGCCTTCTTTCACCCCGCAAGGCACTGCCTGTATCTGCGGTATTTCCTTTGATTCCTCTGCCTTGCTGAGCAGTGCCATGGTGTGGATGCACCCCAGCCTGTCTATCCGCCTGCTGCTGGACGCCTGGGCTATTTTCCCGTTCAGGCCCCTGTGCATGAGGCTGCTGTGAACATCTGTGTGTGACCCTGTGTGGACGCATGTTAGCCGCTCTCTCACAAGATCCCCAGGAGGGGGATGGCTGGGGCACAGGGAGGAGCATTTTTTCCATCCTTTCTCTGGGTGCTGCAGCAGCCAGTGAGGTGGGATTCCCTCCTCTGCTCTTCTTCCAGCCCTCTACCTGGGTGAAAAGTCCCCTGAGGTTTACAGGACCTGCTCTGGGTCACAGAGGAGTCAGTCCTCCTGACCCATGACCCTTGGGTCATTCCGCATTGCAGTTCACCTTTAGCTTTGATAGCTGAAAAACCCATGGAGGTAACACAAGGAATACTCTAGTTGCCCAGGCTGTGACCAAATTTCATGCCTCCTGCCCCTATAGACAGATTGAATGTGCTGATGGAAAGAGATCATGCGTCACCCTCCTTCTAAACCCTAGCAGCGACCATCTAGGACATCCATGCCAAGCTAGCAGAGGCAGGCAAGCGAGGTGGTGATTAAAATCTGTGTCTGTCTGTGTGGCCTTAGGCAAGCTGCTCCATCTTTCTGAGCCTTGTTTTCCCCATCTGTGAAATGAGTACACTGGCAGTGCTTCCTGGTGATGCTGGAGTGAGGCTAAAACAACCTGGGCTGCAGAAAAGGAGGTGGCAGTTGTTAGCTAAACAGCAGGTAGGGTCGTAAGCAGAGGGAACAGTAACTTGAGACCTGCTGTTACTCAAACACCACTTCATCCCCTGCTCCACTGCAGATTCAGGCCACACTGTGCACTTACAGAATCAGAATCTGGGGGGAGGCCCAGGGTCAGCTTCCCAAGTGATCCTGGTGCTCATGAGAGGCCTGGATCTTCACCCCAGACTGTGGGGAGTCAGCCTGGCTGAGGGTGCAGAACTAGGCAGGGGGAAGGACCCGGAACAGCTGCTGAGGCTTGGAGGAGCCACAGCGTGGATGTGGGCCAGAGAGGACCAGGGACCGATTTACTCCTCCACCAATGCCGCCTCCTGGTTCTGACCTGGGAATTCTGGCCACATGTGCCTCCCAGGGCCCCTAAGCCAACTCAGCAAAGTCCTAACACCTTTGCCAGGGAGGCATGGTCAGGTCAGGGTTCAAAGTTCTGGCTCGGGAGCTGTAAGGGCTTAGATTTGACCCCCAGCTCCACCGCTTCCTGGTTGGAAGTTATTTCAGCTGAGCTGTACAAAGGGTATAAGGTCAAGTGGTGTTTCTCTAACTGTGTTGGCAGAGTAGTTATGGGCCCCAGCGCATGGGGCATTGAGCACCACAGGGGCCCCCTTCCCGCAGTCATTACTGATGATGAGGGAGGGCGGGGAGCCAGCGACTTCACCGCAGGGAGTCTCAGCTTCCTCACCGGGCAGGTGGGAGTCACAACAGATCCCACCTTAGCGCTGTTGTGAGGCTGAAGTAAAGCCGCCCAGGCGAACCCAGTAGCCCAGTGTCTAGCCCACAGTAAGTCCTTAGTAAATGTTACCATAAACTGTACATTCATGTTATCTCCCAAGCGGCCTGTGTCACCTCCCTCCTGCCTGAGACTATAAGCCCCATGAGGACAGGCCCCTTGTTGGACAAAACTATACCCAAACAGGTGTCCAGAGTCTCTGGGTGCTCTCTGGCTCCCCTAACCAGGGGGGTGGCTGATAACTGTTCATTGGGACTCCTCCCCAAGTGGCTGAGAGGTCCTTGCAGGGAAAGGGGGTTCTTCTGGGAGGCTTAGGGTGTGCCCTGGCTCTTGCTGGTGGGGCCAGAACATTCTTCTTCTGCCTCTGCCCTGCAGCTAAACTGCACTCACATCTCAAGGGGACCCCCCACGGGGCCCAGGAGGGATGAGTTGAATCAAGAAGGACTCTGGATTCATCCCACCTGAGCTCCTCGTTTGCAGGTGAGAATCTGGGGGTGCTTGGAAGTGAGGGTTGTCTCAAGGTAACAATTTGAGCAATTCCACAGAGGGCGCAAGCACTGGGGTGGGGCCATTCTCATCTATGTGGGACAGACACCCAGGAAAGGGGGGCCCAGAGGGACGGTGCCCAAGGTCCCCGACAGGAAGAGGCCAAGCAGGATTAGAACCCGTGTCTCCAGTGCTGATCTCAGCATTCTTTTCTTTGCCACCACCAGGATGCGAATCGGGAACTCTTAACCCAAACAAATGAACCTGCAAACATGCAAACAACTCCAAAAACTTAGAACAGAATATACCCTGTACAGAAGCACCCAGGAGAGGTTTCCAGAGACCACGTCCATACCCCTCACCAACCAACCTCCCCAACAGGCTGTCCCTCCATTTCTCCAGCCGCCTTTGCTATTCAGTTGCTTTCCTGGAAAGAGCTGCTTTTGTTGATCCGTGTCTTCCTTTGTCATATGACCATCCTCATCACTTCCACTCCCCCCTCTGCCCAGCCAGCACCCCGTCTCCTTCCTCCAGACTTCCTAAGGACAGTGCAAGGGCACATGCTCCTCCTCCCGCTGACCTGGGCCTGAACTCTCAGTGGCCTTGGCATTCTCTTCCATGCTTACTACACCCTCAACGCACACACAGGTCTCACGCTGGCAACCCGAGGGCTATTTACATCCGGCCCTCGAACATGCCTTATTTGGCCTGTGAAGTGCTATTTATTTCCATATAATACGGCGTAGTTCCCAGTCTTGAGAACACGGATAACCTCATTTATGGAACCTGGAAATCTGGTCGCCCTGGCCTGAATTCTCACACGCGATCAGCACGCACCCTGCTCCCTCATACCCGGCCACACACTCTCCCAGCAACCTCTCCTGCTGCCTCGTGTTAGACAAGGACATTTGCAACCCCGCGGCCCGTCCCCGGACTTGTTTCTTGTTCCTTCGCAAAGCCTTTCTTTTCGGTGATTCTTCCTGCCCCCCGCTCCCCATCTCCCTCCGAATTACGAGCCAGGAAGACAGCCCTCCCCAGAACGGGACCTTGATCTTGAAATGCCCAGCCTCCAGCACTGTGAGAGGATTTGTTTTGTTTTTAAAGGTGTTATTTCTTTATTTTTAGAGAGGGGGAAGGGAGGGAGAAAGAGAGGGAGAGAAACATTGATGTGTGAGAGAACCATCAATTGGTTGATTCCAGCACGCCCCCAACCGGGGACCTGGCCTGCAACCCAGGCGTGTACCCCCGACTGGAAACCGAACTGGCCACCTTTCAGTTTGCTGGCCAAACGCTCCATCCCCTGAGCCACACCAGCCAGGGCAGAAAATCATTTCTGCCGTTTGTTAAAACCACCCCCAATCCATGGTATTTGCTACGCCAGTCAGAACTGACTGCTACAGGCCCTCTCCCGAGATGGGAAAATCTCCACAAACAACGAATGCACAGGTCTCTGGGATGACACATCTCAGCGTGGAGACAGACGCTGTAAAATGGTGAGACCGTGTCACTGCAGCCTACGCAAGCGCTCGTGAGGTGCGGAGCCCTGCGTTTCCTTCGGAGATGCCCATGTACACTAGTCTCGGACCATCTGCCTAGGTCTTCTTGAAAGGCACCCCCGCCCTCAATCTCTGACCAGGAGCATCTTCCTTCCCGCCCCTTCCTCCTTGCAGCTGACACGCACACCTTCTGTGTCCTTCCCGTTGCTCTTGCTTGCTTTGGGGGTGACAGCTCCTTTAAAGGCATGATTGCAAGTCAAGGTGTCCCCTGTCAAGTAGTCTGGCCGTGAGGCACTGCTGTGAGTGACTGAGCAGCAGGCACGGTGGAATCTTTCAACTTGCTTTCTTGGTTCTCCCACAGAGGTGGCCACACAATTGACAGACACCGAAGACAAGATGTCTATGGAAATGTCTGGCATGTGGCAAACGCTGTCAGGGATTCCAGATTTTGGAAAAAGACTTTTGGGATCAAGCAGGGCAGGATGTGAAATGATCTTGATGGAATAATGTTGTGGGTTTGTTTTTTTTTAACATAGAATTTGTGAAATTTACAACTGATACTGATATGAATTGAGGCCTGGAGTGTGAACTGAGACTCAGGAGAAGCAAGTCTAGTTTCCATGCTGTTTTAAAAACTGTCTGTAATAGTATGGTCAGGGGAAGGCCTAGATTCCTAAGAAGAAAGAGAGGACTTAGGGCCCGTTGGGCATTCCCCCCAGGCATGTCCACCCATGATTATTAACTGCATTAAGTGCCATGATATTTTATGCCAAATGTTTGGTACACACTATGTCATTGAGTCCCTACAACTCACCATGAGGAAGGTAGGTCTTATGTCCATTTTATAGATGAGTAAACAGTATCAGATCAGCAAGGGTAAGTCACGTGCCCAGGATCACAGAGCCATTAAGCCCAAAGTCAGAATTCTAACCCACATCTGTCTGGCCCCAGAGCCCATTTTCCGTTCCATATGTCAGGAGTTCTACCTTTGGCGGGACATCTGAATCAGCTAGAAAGTGTGTTCAGATTCCAGTGGCCAACACTGTCCCCACAGCATCTGCCTCACTGAGAGCGTGTGAGAAATGCAGGTTCTCAGGCCTCGCCCAGAAATCCTGAATCAGAAGGCCTGGAGAAGCACCCAGCCATCTGTTTCAACAAGCATCCCCGGAGCTTCTAACATGCGCTGGAGTTTAAGTCCCACTCACACAGGCGTTGAAAAAGCCTTCCTCTCTTTTGATTTGGGGTGATGGAAAAGTTCTGGGAAAGATATGCTTAATGCCACTGAATAACACACTTAAAATGAGGGCCCTGGCTGGTGTGGCTCAGTGAAATGGTGCCGGCCTGTGAACCCAAAGGTCGCTGGTTCGATTCCCAGCCAGGGCACATAACCAAGTTGCAAGCCAGGTCTCCAGCCAGGTCCATAGCCGGAGACAGATGAAAGGCAACCACACATTGCTGTTTCCCTCCCTTTCTTCCTCCCTCCCTGCCCTTCTCCCTGAAAATAATGAATATACTCTTTTTAAAAAATGGTTAAAATGATTTTTAAAAAACTCAATTAGCCAGAAATCACACACAAACGGTCATATATTGTAGGACTCCATTTGGTAAAATATCCAGAAGCAGATTAGTAGTTGCCAGGCGGTGGGGAAAGGGAGTGGGTATGAAATTTGGGGGGGGGGGGGGTGGAAAGGTTTTGGAACTAAGTAGAAGTGGTGGATGTACAACAGTGGGAGTGTACTAACTGCCACCACTGGACTGTTCACTTTTAAATGGTTAACTGTATGTTCGGTGAAGTTCTGGGGCCAGACGTTATATCCAGGACAATCAGCATGTATTGAGACGTCATGCTAAGGCGGCACAGCACAGTGTCATTTCCTCCTCACTTCAGCCCCATAGTGGCATCATTATTCCCCCCACTTAATAAATGTGGGACCCAGGTCGTCTGACTCCAGAGTCCACGTTTTTAACCAATATACCATTATACCTAGGGCACTGAGTTATTTCTTTGTTCAGAAGACAGAAATGTGACATCAGCCAGGACACCCCTTGGTCTACAGTTAGGTTCCTAGTCACTCAACTTGACCCTGCCCGAAAGGAACGGGGGGACAGAGACTGGCTTGCTCATGGGTCCCCAACTCCAGGCCTCTTGACACAAAGCCCTATGGACTATCAGAAATGGTTGGTTTGGGGGTGGCCTGTCAGAATGGAAAGATTTTAAAAATTATGATAGGAACAGCACCTAAAAATGTATTGAGCATTTACTATGTCTAAGTACTTTTTACATGTTGTTTGTTTAAGCCTCACAAAATCTTAAAACTGTTTCCCCCATTTGAAGAAGCCAACCAATTGCCCAAGTCACTGAGGCCATTAGAGCCAGCACTTAAACTTAAATAATTTCCTGTAATACCAAATGATACATATGTCTCCCTAGGAAATTTAGAAATTCGGAAGTGATGAAAATTCCAACTTTTGAGCTCTTTGTATCTTTCTTAAATTTTCAAACGGGCCAGCTTTGTAATCTCTCTTTTTACATTCATAGATTACCATCATCTCCTTTGTCCTTCAAAGTATTCTCCATCATCACCATTTTTAATAGCCCTGTGGTATTTCCCTGAATGGACGTACCATAGTGTATGTCTAATTTCTAGGCCTTTACGTTGGACATTTGGAGGGTTTCCACAAGAAGACATTTCAACAGGTGAAAAACATTTTAATCAGGGTGCTGAAATTTAGCAAAACCCCTCCCCTACAAGAAGCAGCAACATGTTGATCTGCTTTGGAGGGATGGTATTTGTGGTGGGGAGGTGCAAAGGCCGGGCAGCCACAGCGCTGATGCACATTTATTTCAGGTACCAACTATTGCAGGGAAAGGCTTTCATTTTTATGTGCTGAAGGCAAAGTCAGGTGTCTCAGATTTACCCAGCTCCCTCCTTAGAAAGATGAGCTTCCTTCCTTCGCAAGGAGGAGCAAATATTCTCCAGAACCCTGTGTTATCTCTCCACTTCCAGCTCTGAGGTTACCTACCAGGTAAACTGAGTTAAAAGCCAGGGCTCTTGTTTCTCACCACAGTGTAGTGGGGAAGAATGCAGACTCTGAAACTGACTGCCTGGGATCTAACCCTAGCACTACCACGTACTAGCTGTGGATAGTGTAATTAGCTCACCCATGAAGGAAAACTGGGTTCCACAAGGCCAATGCGGAGCAAAGACCCGGCCTTCCCCACCCCACACATTAAGTTGTAATGATCACCTGAGTATCTTAAGCCCTTGAGATGGGGGTGGGGTTGTTTGCACAATAGCTAGCATACTCCTGACTCAGTTTCCCCAAGTCACAGAACTGTTACTACGAGTGTCTATGAGTTAACATATGCAAAATGCTTGGAATAGTGCCTGGCACAACGGTGATGTAAATTTAAACGAATATTATAAATAACTTGTAAGGTCAGACCCTCTCACCAGGCAGCCCAGGATCTGCCTGTATCAGGACCATCCCAAGACAAGGGTGATGGGAAGGCTTGGATGACCCCCAATTCCAAGAATATTGACCCCATCAGGAACATTTCCCCAAATATCTGTGACTCTCATCACTAACCGGATATGTCTCTGCCTCCCAGGAATTTCCCTAAACTCTGTAAGTGTTTTCAGATTGAAACCCTCTTGTAGAAGCAAATTTGTCTGCTCCTGACCGTGAGAAGTTCCCAGGAACTGGGCAACTTCACCCTTAGCAAGAGCACACGTGTCCTAAACCTACGGCCACACTTCCCCCATGTGATGAGTCAGCAGAAACACACAAGGCTGAAAGAACCCCATTAACTCCCTCTCTGTTGCCTCAGCCGGCACAGTTCCCCTTAGTCTGAGACAACACTGCTCAGCCAATGGCTCCATCGGCCTCCAACCACAGAATAAGGACCAATGAGCCATAAATTCTGAACCTGTACCCCCAGCTAAGTACACATTTATCTCTACTACTTATCTGTAAAAGTCTGGTTTTCTCATACCATTGAGTCATGACCTTCCTTCCTTCCTTCCTTCCTCCTCTTCTTGTTTTTTTGTTTTTTTTTGATGTTTTGCACAGACCCCTTTGAGACTCTGATGAAAGCCACTGACCCTCCACAGAAAACTGCAGAAATGGAAGGTCTGAGGAAACTTCAGGGGCTTAGTGGGTCCTTAAAGGTGATCTGGGGACCCTGATATGACTTATTATGAGCTTAAAATTACTCAATAATTCCGTAACGATCTTGACAACTGTAACATGTTATTGCTTTGAATATCAGAACATTTCGTAGCCGCGTGTAGAAGCCTCATTTTCGGCATCGAAAAGTTCTGGAAGCATGATTAGTTCTGAGAAAAAGCATGGGAAGGGGGCGTGTTCTGCACTGAGAGGAGACATTTACCTTTTTCATTGCATATCCTTTTACGCTATTGTTTTTTTTACCGCGTGCAAAACTTTTCTCATTAAACAAAGAGTTAACAAAAAGTTATTTAAGTGAAGAACTATGTACAACCCGTTGTTACTTCTATCCCCGTGACATGGGAAGGGGGAGTCACAATGCGGAAAAGGTCAATTTACTACCTAGAGACTTGAACCCACACCCGCTGAGAAAGATAAAACATCACTCAAGGAAAGATGACAAATCATTTCCGTTCTGCGTCCGAGGTAGGTCATTAGAGTTCCAAACTGGAGGGGAAGGTGTTGTGGATCTTTCATTAGGTCCTTACACTGCCATGGTGCTGGGCACGGGAATGGGCCAAGCCTTGCTACGGGAGTTTAGGGGTTCACACGCAAGCAAATCGACTCTGAGCGAGGCTGGAGGTCATAAACATGTGTACATGCTAGAATAATGCTGGGCTGGGTAAAGGGAGGGGACATGTAAAAGAGGCTAAATAGTCTTCTACATGTCACCTGCCCCAAATTCAAAGAGAGTAGTTCTGCATTAATGAGGTCCAATCCCGTGAAATTGCCCTTTCGGTGCATCATCAGTAGAGGGGGGCCAGAGCAGATACTTCCTACGCCAAGGTGAGGAAGGATTACACGAGGCCACCCATGTAAAGCTCCTGGCTCTGTGCAAGGCACACAGTAGGTGCTCAGTGAGTCCATCCTTTCCACTACCCCTCCCTGGATCATCAGCGTGACGCTTTCTATGCTTGGCCATTTCACCTACAGATACACATGTAAGATCCATACAAACCCAGCAATCCCACTCCCGGGTATCTGCTCCAGAAGCATGAAACACTTCTGTTCAGCCTAAAACCTGGATGCAAATGGCTACAGTGGCTTTAGTCATCACCACCAAAAACTGGAGACACTCCAGTATGGCACACCGTCCCCTGGAATTAAACACAACGTGGGGGAACCTCAAATGCATGACGATGAGTCAAGGGTGGCCAGAGTCAAAAAGGCTTCATGCTGCATGATTCCATTTACATGAATCTTCTCATCCTGGAAGAGGCACAACTGAACGGACAGCAAACGGCAGTGGTCTCGAAGGGCCGGGCTGGGAGAGGGGTGACCGCATAAGGGAATTTGGGGGGCTGATGAAACCTTTCTGTGCTTCAATTATGGTAGTGGTTACAAAATCGCATGTTTGTCACTCATAGAACTGTACGTGAAAAAGGGTGGATTTTACTGTTTGTAAATGTATATATATATATATATTCTAATATATACCTAATGCTAGGAGAGTGGTGCCTTCACTCAGGTTGCTATAGACAAGTACCCATGGATGAAGGGCTTAAACACTGGACACTTATTACTCATGGTTCTGGAGGCTGGAAGCTCAAGATCCAGGTGCCAGCAGATGTGGTTGGTGACTGCTGACGGCCAGCTGCCAGGCTTGTAGGTGGCTTCTTTCTCACCATGTCCTCACGTGGCCTTTCCTGGTAGGTCTCTCTTCCTCTTCCTTCAAGGGCCCTAAGCCCATCATAACCTCCTCTTTCTCCTGATAGACTCTAAACGAAGTCTAACCCTCACTGCGTCAAAGAGATCGGCTTCCTCTTTTGTTCTCGCTGGGAGTTGGAACCTCAACACGGGAGTTTGGGGGAGGCACAAATTCAGCCCACGACGGAGTTTTTACAGTTGCAGACGTGTTGCAACTGTCTCAGCTCCTCCCCCGAGTCTAGGAAGGGAGACTCGATGCTCCAAGTTAAAACTGTAAAAGAACCACCTGGAATAGTTGTAAAGCTCTCTACAGTTCATAGAGCAACCAGGCCCATGAGTAACCCTTGGGGGACCCACAATGTAAATAATGTTCACTAAGAAAATAAAGCATTGCCTCCTATCGTAAAAACAATGCTTTTTTACTAAGGAAAAATGTATAAATCTAGATTAACAGGAAAATGTAAAATCATCAAGTTACCCTGCCATCCATAACTACTGATAATCTCTATCCTGTTCACTTTCTTATGTGTTTTGTAAACAGACACACCTTTTATTTTATTTTATTTTTTAGCAAAAATGAGATCTTATTGCACTATGGCTTTGTGATTCAATTTTTCAAGTTTTGTTATGCGATTAACAATTTTCTGCCTCATCAAGTGTTCATCTAAATCGTAACTTTTAGAGGTGAAGGAATATTCCCGAACATGGAGGACCCATAATTTAAATAACCAATCCTCTACTGACACAGAGTGGGTTTCTATT
This sequence comes from Noctilio leporinus, assembly GCA_004026585.1. Classification (NCBI taxonomy): domain Eukaryota; kingdom Metazoa; phylum Chordata; class Mammalia; order Chiroptera; family Noctilionidae; genus Noctilio; species Noctilio leporinus. Next base: position 67,883 of record PVIW01006631.1, read on the forward strand.
TTATTGCTACTATGAAAAAAATAACAGCGTGGAAACTAACTCCCTACATATTTCCTCCGGATAAATTCCTGGTATCGAAACTGCTGCAGTTTTTAAGGCTTCGGACATGCACCTGCGTCCTCTCCAATTTACATTCCTACCATGAGCTACTATACACACCACCTCCCAACATGAGCATCCTTCTTTAACTTAAAAATGTATGCCCTGGCTGCCGGCCTACAAACTCAAAGGTGGCTGGTTCGATTCCCAGTCAGGGGCACATACCCAGGCTGCAAGCCAGGTCTCCAGCCAGGTCCGTAGCTGGAGGCAGGTGAAAGGCAACCGTACACTGATGCTTCTCCCCCTTCCTTCCTCCCTCCCTGCCCTTCTCTCTGAAAATACTGAATAAAATGTTTTAGTAAATAAATAAATAAAAGCTTATTTAAAAAAAAAAAACATACAACTTTCTCAAGCATTTAAAATGTCACACGTGGAAATCGGTATTGGTTTCATTGCCATTGAAAAGAAAATGCAATGAAGTTGAGTATCGCACCCCCTCCACCTCCCCCTTGTGCGGTCATTGGCCCCCCGCATTGCTTCTCAGCCCGTTTCCCGTTCAGGGCCTTCAGCCTCTCCTCACTGACAGCAAAAGCTCTTGTATGTGCTCAGAGAATAGCCCCTTGTCCACCACGTGTTACCAACGTTGCTCCAACTTATCGCTTATTCTACATTTTTAAACGTATCAATCATTTTCAATCATTTCTTGTATAATTTTACCTTTTCCTATTGCGATTTGAAAGCCCCTCTGAAAGGGGAGTTCTAGAGTCTCGACGGAGGAGAAAGTTTGCAGACCCGCCTTTGCCCAAGTCACCAAGGGTAATGTCACCAATAAGTCATGCTGATTTCACGTACATCGGAACATGATGCAGCAAGGACACCCCATCTCTGTCGTACTTCTCCCTAAAACTCAGACCCCACGGTGCCTACGCCTGAAAAGACACACCAGACAGGCCCACACTGGGGCACATTCTACAAACTGCTGACCAGTCCTCTTCAAAACTCTCAGGGAAACACCGAGGAACTGTCACAGACCAGCAGAGACGAAGGAGACGGCACACCGGAAGGCAATGTGGGGTCTTGAATCAAATCCCAGAGCAGAAACACAACTGGGGAAAAGCAGGTGAAATCCAGATAATCTGTCGTTTTGTTAGTAGCAACATGAATTTCTTAGGGAAGGGTCCCTGCACTATTTTTGCAATTTTTCTATAAATGCAAAATTATTTCAACATAAGAAGTTCACTTGTTTAAAAACATTTTGACAAGGACAGAGAATAAGCTGGGCAGAAGGAACAGAAAGAAAAAAAAGCCACCCAAGTTCATCATGGCATGTAAGTAGGGGGTGGAGAGAGGTGGAGGTAGGAAATGGTTCCTGGTTCCTTGTGACCAAGCATTGGGCAGGGTAAAGGATTGGGGCTGCAGGAATGGGTCTGGTATGAAAAACTGAGTCTGAACTCGACAGAGTCCAGCGTTCAGAGCTTTGAAAGCTAAGAACTTGGCCTAGACTTGATCATACAGGCAGTCTGGGAGCGGCAAAGATTTTAGCTCGGTGTGTGCCATGGTTATTGGCTTGTCGTATTACTTATTTGTTTTCTAGCTTACTGACTCCTCCTCCTGCCCAGTAGGGTGTAAGCACTATGACCGCAGGACTATTTCTCCCAAAACCCAGCACACCAGGCCTACAGAGAGAATTCAGTGAATATCGCTGGAATGAATGAGTCTCGCTTCCAAACAATCTTTTAAGGATAATTTATATAAATGGTTTTCCTCCCTTCTGCCTTTCACATCTAATATCAGCCCGTGAATTAAACTATTTTCCACCTCTGGGCCTTTGCACAGGCTGCTTCCCTGCCAGGTGCATGCTCTTCTGCTGCAGACCTCAGATTTCAGCTTAGACCTTGCTCTTTCTGAAAATCCTTCCTTGACCCTCCAAGTTTGAGTTGAACCTTCTCCTTCAGGCTTCCTCATCATGGTCAGCTGTACTGTAACGCTCCCCCCTCACCATCGGTCAACCCACCCACCTAGGGCTGAACCTGACCCCTCTAGCTCACCTTGGGGTCAGTGTCTGGCACACAGTACGTACGAGTGCATTGATTTAAAGAGACATCCTGTGACTTCCCCTGTATAGTATAATTTGCATCTGTCATGCTTTGAAAACAATCACCCAAAGGCAACTCCAGTACATAACTGCCACTCTCCACACTATAGCTACTGAAGCTGTCATATTTGAGGTCTTGAAAAGGTGTTTTGTGTTATTCACACCCTCCCTCCTCCCCCCAGCCCACACACACAGGCTAACCCACGTAAGCTGGGCCAGTGAGTGTGCGGAAATGCAGGACCGGAAAAATAAGTAAATTCTCTTTCTCTTTCTCCCAGGTCAGCTGTAAAGAGTAAAAGTAGCAAAGCCATAAAACCCACCAGGAATTAGGATCACCTGGTTCCACATCAGGACCAGAAGAAATAGCAGAACCTTCCGGAGACATCCAGCACTGTGCACCCTATGAGACCATGATCTTAATAAAAGGCACTCGAGTTTTTCTCATCCAGGACCTACCAGCCCCTTGCCTCCAGGATGCTTCCATTAGTGAAGCTCTGGGGACATTAAAAAAAAAAAAGAAGAGGAGGAAGAAATGCCAAGATGGGCTTTCTGGCCCTGCGAAGTGTTTTAACTGCTGGCATCAAACAAATGACTGTTTAGTGCACTGTGGCGTATACACTGGGCCGCTGGCACCAAAGTTACAAGCTTTCTGATAAACATGAATCCCTAGTGCATATACCCGAGTAGCCCTAGGGGACTCAGGCCGCACAATGAGCAGGCAGTTCAGCCCCATAGCTGTCTGATCCTGACCTTAGAACCTCGTTGGGAGAGGTGTCAAAAGCCTACATTTGGAGACCCTCATCAATGCGAAGCCTCGGAGCCTACCACCTGCTCCACAAAGGTCCTGGCCTCTCTGTTTCCTGGCCCCAGTTTCTTCTTCTAAGAATCGAGCTGTCTAGACTGGCAGCGGTTTCCAACTCACGGTTCTATTTCTCAAGTCGCAGATTCTTAAAAGGATCTTTCGCACCCCTGACATCTGTAAGTGGAGTTTCTTTCCAGCGGGCCCTGCCTGCCTCGCACCCCTCAGCCCTGGGCCTGCAAACCCTGAACTGCTTCTGGGACCCATCTAAGGAAACCCCAAGTTCTCCAGGATCACAGAATAAAAACGAGAAGACTGGAGCAGCGCTGTTTAAGGTTCCCACCACGCCGTTAGAGATATACAGGGGTGGGCAAAAGTTTGTTTACCGTTGTAATACAAGTACATAATACAATAATGAATGACAATACAGGAATAAACTCTGTGTTTCAGGTATTCACCACTGGAAACCTACTTTTGCCCACCCCTGTATTTATCTCATAACCTGGTACCTAGCCACATTACACATAACTAAAAATAAAGATGGGAAGGGAGGGAGAAAGAGAGGGAGAGAAACGTTGATGTCCAAAAGGAACATCACCTGCTGTCTCTAGCACACCCCCAACTGGGGACCTGGCCGGAGGAAACCCAGGCATGTGTCCTGACTAGGAATTGAACCAGCGACCTTTCTGTTCCCAGGATGGCACTCAACCCACTGAGCCATACCCGTCAGGGCTGAGATGAGTTTTACTAGAGTTGCCCTCTTTTGACAGAAAAAGCACTGGGGATTCAAAGCCTGTTTCTTTCTGTTTCACTTTCAGAAAGCCTGTGGAAGGCCACTTAACTGATTTAAAAACTCACTAATCAGTTGCTGCCCACAGTCTGTAAACATTCGTTGAGGGAACCTCCAAGATGGCTTCTAGTGTTGACGATCAACACAGCATTAACAAAGCTGGAACCCTGGCAGGAGATGACAGATGCCAAGAGATCCTGTCCCCAAGGCGAGGCAACCAGCTCCTTCACCCAAGTCGCTAACAAATTCTCGGCACATCTTTGCCACCAAAGAGGGAGGATTTGGAGATTAGCAAATCGCATGTGGATGTGTCTGGCAATCCACCCTTGCCACCCCGATGCCTAATCCCAGGGATATTTGAGGCAAGAAATGAAGACAATTAGGTAGGAATACTTGGGTTAAAGCCAACACAGCAAAAAATGCAGAAGAAACAAAGCTTTCTCCCTCCCTCTGTGCAATCTTTGGGTCACACCCATCCCACCTCCTGGCTGACCTCTAATTCTGAGAGGCCCATGGAGAATTGGTATTGCTTTAGATTTGACTGACATAGCCCTTCTCTAAGAACCTAGGGCCTCCTAAATCCCACAGTGGGGAATTATTTGCATAGCTTTACAGGACTTTGACCTTGGGTGTGTTTTGAGGAAGACAATACAGCTGACCTCCTGAATACCTTCCAGCTGTCAGAGGGGAGACCCAGGTGAGACTGGCGAGCTAATTCCGGTGGGAAAAACTCACGCAGGGAAACAACCCTTTACAAAAAAAGACAAAAAACGAGCTGAAAAACCAGGATATGAAACTGCAGAGCAAGCAAACGAGAAACCTGAGTAAAACCCCGAAAATCAACAGTGGCTGCCATGTTGTGATGGTTTCCTCCCAAGTTTCCCACAGTGGACAGGAACTTCTTTTATAATCTGGGGGTGGAAACAGGTTTAAAAACCAGTCCATCAGAGGCACATTATAAAGTACAGTTAAAGAGCGACACGTACGTTGGACCGCTAGCTTACTTTCTGGTGTTAACACCAGCTTGATGGACAGAAGCTGAAAACGTCAAGATACATAAGACTCTTTGATGCGCACCCCTTTTCTTCCAGGGACCTCAGCATTTACTTCCCCCTGGCATGTCACTGCGGAGGCCTCCAAAGGGCCTGGCAGTGTAGGGTGTAGTGGGAGAAAGGGGCTCCTGGAGGAAGAGAACGCTCTGGGTTTTTGTTTTCTTTTTTCCGAGAATCATTCTCAAAATCATTCAAGGCAGAATCAGGAAACTTGGGGTCTGACCCTGGCTCTGATCTCAGGCACACACCCTGAGCCTTGGTTTTTCCCATTCTTAAAATAAGCAGATTGGACTTCCTGGTGCTTAAGGTCCCTCCCTCCCTTTGGGCTCCACTTCCTAAGAGCTAAAGGGATCAGCATTCGGGTTTAAGAGCTGTCAATTCAGATCAATCTAGAGGGAGAGAGAATAAGGAGACTTTCAGCTGCTCCGACCAGGCAAACAACACTGGACCGGAGGCAGGCTAACCTAGCAGCACCGGGGCTCAAGGGAGGGAGCGGTCCAGGATCAGCCCGAGGTCCCAGCGCAGACCCTCAGAAACCCACCTCCGGTTTGTGCCTTGGGGTAGTCCTGGGAGAGGCAGGGCAGTGTGGCCCAAAGCAGGCACAACCAAACCCAAACAGGTGACCTGTTTCTCTAAGGAGCCAGAGCTCCCAGGAGGGGTGACCCCCGTGCCAACAGCTCAATCCAGAAGGGAGAAGAAAACATTGCCAGGTGAAGCCGGGCCTCGGTCCAGGCTGGGGAGGAGCAGGACTCTAAGAAGGGGCTGGCAAACCTGAGGTGCTGAGGACCACCGGAGCTAAACTGGGGCCTAAAACAAGAGTCGGACCCAAACGCAGCTAGGCCTCCTGGGATCGTGCAGAGAGGACTCTGGAGGGGACAGGCAGGCTGGGTGCCAGTCCTGCCTGGCACTGTGTGCTCTTTCACATGAGAATGGTCCCCCCACCGAGGCATCCCAGGGACTTCCCGTGGCAGGGGAAAGGCTGTGTGTGGTCCACCACCAAATGAAGGGAGACATAATGTGAAGAAGTCACCCCTGCAGCTGTAGGTGGCAAGGACTCCTCTTAGCTTCGGAGCAGATGCCACGAAACTGAAAGCAAAAGCCGGCAGCCAGAGCAGACCCTTCATTCACCATGACCCCCATCAGAAGGCAGCTGAGTTTCTGGAACGTTCCAGGCACTCAGGGAGAAAACTCTTCTCAGTCCCTGGAACTCCACCTTAGTTTGGAGCTGGGGAAAGAGAAGCCCAGAGCCAGAGCTCCTCAGGCTCCGGTTGCTTCCAGCTTGCCAGCTTTGAGGGGTTATTGTCAGCCCCACAGAGGGAGGGAAGACATTGACCAGACCCATAATCCAGTAAGACGGGGGCCCCCAGTGGGGCAGGCTGCGCAGAGAAAACGTCACACCAGAGGGGCTGCTGGCTCTGCCTCCGCCTCTGCCTTTCCTCCCACAGACGGGGGAACTTCTGGATCTTGTGACTGGGGCCACTAGAGTCAGAAAGCCACAGTTGGAGGAGTTGGGGCCCTGCCAAGGTGCCCGGCACTTGCCACTTCTCCTGGGTAGAGACAGGCTGGTCGTTTGGGCTAGAACGCCCACCTGGACTTTGGTCAGAACTGCAACAGGACATGTTGATGAAGCTAGCCCGCTCCTATGGATGGGTTGATGAGGCTGGCCAAACCCATCCTAAATGTGTAACTGAAAGTATAAATACCCTGCCCCCTAAAGTAAAGATGAAGATGACTTCTCCAAGAGTCACACCCCTCGCCGCTTCCCTATTTTCCCTGTTCCCCTTTTCCTTCCAATAAACTCATGGCTTAATTCCACAGCGGTCTGCATGTGTGATTTCTCCGAGCAAGGCTGACAGACTGGTAGTTGGGCCTCACACCCAGTGCACAATGCTTACCCTTGACCAGTGGTCACATGTTAAGACCACGTGTTAGTTTCTGCCTCCTAGATGGCACTTCCACGCCCTCCCCCTTCGTCACTCCCACTGCCTCCACCCTGCAGGGCAGCCTTCTCTCTCCCGGCAGTTTTCTCCCAGCTGCCAACCAACAAGTAGCCGGAATTTCCTTCCTAACATATCCCTAGGATCCAATGACTGCCCTGCTTAAAGAATTTGGGTGGAATTTGTCTCTTCCCTCTTCAGCGTACACAGGGCGAGGAGAACACTGCCTGCTGTACGGAAGGTACTCGGTCAACAGGTGTTGAATGGTTGCAAGGTATTTACGTGACCAAGTCCCACCTGCAATGACCTGACCTCAGCTCTCCATCCTCCTCCAGACCCTCACTCCCTTTACTACCCCATCCATCACTACCTGAGTACCCCTGCCCCGCACATACCGGGACCTTTATACCTCCACGCCTTTGCGTATGCTGTTCCATCTGTCCCCAAACCCTTCTTTCTCCCTGTCACCCTGATTCCAGCTCCCCTGAGTAGTCTAACATTCTTTTCTTGGCAGGGCTTAAAACAAAGATTTTATTTACTTTTAGAGAGAAGGGAAGGAAGGGAGAAAGAGAGGGCGTGCCGCCAACCAGGGAATTGGCTTGCAACCCAGGCATGTGCCCTGACTTCGAATTGAACTGGTGACCTTAAAGTTTGCAGGATGACGCCCAACCTACTAAGCCACACCAGTCAGGGCCTTAGCAGGACTTCTTGACATACTTCAGCTTGGGTTATTGCCTTTCTTCTGTTTTCCCCTAAACCCTGTAACATAGCTTCCCAGAGTCCTTGCTGTGTAATAGGCATGAACATTTCATTCCCATTTTACAGATGAAGAAACCAAGGCTCAGAGAGGCAAAGTGACTGCCCACCATGGGTCACAGAGAAACTCCTGGGTGTGGTGGGGCCTGACTATATGTCACTTGTCATTTGCTATTCACGAGGCTGGGAGCTCTCTGAGGCTGGTGACCGCTAGATCCCTGGGGCAGGGCTGGCCCTGGAATGTGTGGGGGAGGTCCTCATCGTGGAACCACTGTCAGCTCAGGACGTGGTAAGGCACAGGTGCACCACCAACCTCCTCACCTTCCTCTCGCTTCTGCTTTTCCTCCTAATCTGAATGAATGTACCTCCGGCAAGCCACAGAGAGATATACGGAGGGAAAGGGTCTCCCTCCCAACTCCATTTGGCCCTATCCACGTAGGTCCAGATCCCAGGTGGCAAGTCCCCAAAGGGTAAAAGTGGTTCACAGGTCCCAGAGCCGACCTTTCAATAGGGAAGCTTTGGAAAAGGGAAAGCCAGAGGCCACCCCAGAGGGCAATGGCTCTCCTGCAACCCGACCACCCCTCTGGTATCCAGTCCCCACCCCCCACCCCCCTCCAGCCCAGATCAGGGTTCCCAGCACCTGGACCACCCCACTGGGCTCCAAGGACCTGGCCGAGGTCCCACAGGCTGCTATTCCATGGGCTGCACGGGTGCCCCAAGGATGTTTCCGGCCAGGGAGTGCTCCGGTGGGGGGAGTAGGGAAACTTATGCAGGTCCAGGTTTCCTGTTCCCTCAGCCCTTCGTTAGGAAAGATTTTTTTTTCTGAAAGGGACCATCCCTCTTACAGACTTGGCACTCCCGAGACATATGCCTCCCTTCAGGGCGCAGGCTATAGACCTGATTTGGGTTCTAAGTACTTGCATGAGTGCCCACCTCGCCCCAGCTGGTTATTATTTGCATTTTACAGCTCACACCCTATCCCTCACCCTTTTGCTTTTAGTGCAAAGTGCACATACATACAAACGTGAAAAAAAGCCTCGATTTCCAGGAGGCAGTGAGGATGGGAAAGGGGAGATCTTGCGGGCGGCGCCAAGGTGGTCTCCAGGGACCCACTGGGAAATTCTGCTCTAAGCACTGGTGGAAGGAAGGTGCCTCTTGCCGAGGCCAAAGGTCCAAAACCCGCCAGGCGGATGGCACCTGTCCCCGCCCCCACCCCAACAGGGGGCCCCGGAGACGAGGTGCCTTGGCGGAGCCGAGTCCCGACCCCCGCGCTGCCGTGGAGGCGGGCTTGTCCCGCGCTGGAAGGGCGCTGCCCAGTGCGCGGCAGTGCGAAGTCCTTCCGGCGCCAGACCAGCGCAGAAAGCTCTCGGACGGACCGACACGCAGACAGACAGACAGCCGTGACTCGCACCCCGGAGAGCCGACAGTCATCCCTGGGGTGCTGCAACGCAGACTCACCCGAGCGGCGGGTCCAGCTCGGTCTCCGTCAGGCGGTGGGGGGCCTGGGGGTTCCATGACCCCGGCTCCCCGGGCTGCCTCCTCCGGGGCTCTGGGCTCCCGGGGCCGAGGGCTCCGGGGAGTCTCGGTGGAGAGAGGCGGGGGCAGACCCAGCGCACCTCTCTCGGTGGAGAAAGGCGGGGGCAGACCCAGCGCACCTCCCGCTCCGGGACCTGGATACGGACGCAGGAAGCCGGGCGAGAGGCGGAGGGCGGCGCCGGTGCGGGCGGCCTCCAGCCCGGAGAAGCGCCGCCCACCAGTCGACCCTCCCGGCCGGCGGGCGCGCAGCCCCGAGGCCCGCGGCGGACCCGCTCCTGTGCGGGGGCTGGGGAGTGCTGGGGGGAAGTGGGGGAACGCTGGGCACAAGTCCGGTCCCCAGCCCGGCCACAGGAGTGGCTGAGCCGAGGTGGGGAGAGGGAACGGGCTCCAGGGCCTGCTGGAGGGGGTGCGGGGGGAGGTCCTGGGCCTGGAGTTCCCGCAGAAATGGGTCAAGTGGAGCGGGGGAGGCACCCCCCACCTTTCGCTCCACCCTGAGCGCGAGTGCTTAGACCCCGCGCCGCCACCTGTCCCCGAGCCTCTACCTGGCCCCGCACTCACCTGGACCCCAGTGCGCTGGCCTCTCCGGGCTCTGGACTCTCCCCGGGGAGGCGGCTGCCTCCCTCTCACCCTTGCGGGGCTGGAGCGCGGGGGGCGGGTCGGGCCGCTTGCACTACCCTGCGAGGCGACTGATGGGCGGAGGTTTGGGAGGCGAGTCTGCTCCTGCCCTCGGCCTGTCTCCCCAGCTCCTCCCGGGTTCTCTGACCGCCCTCCGTCGGGGCGGAGCCCATTTCGGGTGCAGGTACCCGCGCACGGGATTGGGGCGCTCGGGCCCGGGAGTCCCTCCTGCTGGAGGCCCACTGCAACTTTGCAGAGAACTGTCCCAAGGAAGCACCGATTGCCGTCCTCCCGCTCACCCAGCCCTGGTGGATACCCCGCCTCTGCTCAGAGCCCCCGCGCCGCTGCGGTGAAGCCTGATTCCTGGGAGTGTGAACCCCGACTCCTGAGGGCGCCTCCCTTACCTCTGGCCCCTACCTGAGCCTTGCTCTGGAACCATGCCGGTCTGGCCTCCAAACTGGGTGGGCTGACCTCAGCCAAACACCCAACACCTAGGGTCTAAAGAGAGGGAGAAAGCAGCCCCTCTCCTCTCTCAATCTCAGACTGTTCCAAGGGAGGTCAGGCCAGGGTCCCCCTCTGGTGCGAGTCCAGTTCTTTGAAGCTCCAAACCAAAGAGCCCAGGCAGCTGGCCGGGTGTGGGAAAATGGAGCCAAGGATAAAAGGCGCCTCCTACTGGGAATCTAAGGTGTTCATGACGGAAATTAGACACCCTGGGGAAACTGCAATCAAGTTCACTTCCAAACTGCTGACTTCATGGGTACACATAGTGTCCATGTGTAAATGTAAACCTACAGTTACCATGATTGGTTTTTCCCCCCTGCAACAGGTCAACAGGACCCTGGTGTTCAGGAAAAGGCAAATCTGGGGGCTGTCTTGTGATTTGAGGGTGGGGAGGGCATTTGGACCCTCTTCTGTTGCACCATTTCATCCGTAAAACAACCCAGGAGACGGTTGCTGCTTACATCCGCTGGACAGAACAGAAGACAGGACTTAAAGAAGTGAGGTCATGTGTCCAAGGTCACACAGCTGGGAAGAATCAGGACCCCAGTTGGTGGGCTCTAAAAGCTGTGTTCTCCCTGCTCTGGAATAATTCTGTCGGTCTGCACATGCTCCCCCCTCCACATCCCATCTGCCAGTCAGGAAGTCACCTGCGCCCCATTCTCTGCACAGTGAGGTGAATCTTTACAAGTCTGACTTTTACTCTCGTTAAGTAGAGGAAAGCAGGAGTCCCACTTGTTATTTTGTGCGGCTCCCTGCATATGCTTAATAAATAATTATTGGGTGAACGAAAGCCCCAAATAATAACACTATTTTAGGGATTGTGGAGACCCCTTCATGTAAGCAGGTCTCTGTGATAACACGCTCCTGGGTGAGATCTGTGTGCATACATCACGAAGCTTAGGCAGTGAATTTGGGAACATTCCAGGCTCCAAAGGAGTGACAGGGAACAGTCACATAGCTCTCAGATAAGACTAGAATCTGGTTTTCACTTCCTTCTGCAAGGCCAGCTTCAGAGAGGCCTGGACTGGGGATGATCACTTCAGACAGCTGCTCCAGCTCCAGCCTGGGGGCTAAGAGTCACAGTACTTTTCCATGCCAGGATCTGACTCCAGATTTGCCCTGCTCTGCTGCAAACCCAACGGGGCAGGTCCCTTCTATCTCAGAAAACCATCTTCAGAGTGTTCCTTTTAGGCCGGCTTACCCTGCCTAACCTGGGGAGTGGCTGAAGAAATTCTCTGGTGGAGTTGAGCCATGGGCAAAGCTGAGAAGCTGGGGAAGGAGATGCATTTCTGTTTGTCCTTCTACCTTTCTGTGCCCTCTTCCTCTACATGGTTAGTTTCCCTGAACCTTCCTAGATTCTCTAGGCCCCATTGAAGAACCTGACTTCATTTAACTGCCAACTTATCCCACTAAGTGTCAGCTGACAAGGGCCTGAGGTACAGGCTTGGGAAAACAGCAAAAGAAGTAAGTCTTGAATGGTGGAATTTCTGTGACCCATTACTGTAATAAGCAGTGGGGAAGATGACAGTTACCATATACCAGGCCCCATTTTTCACATTCTCTGCATCCACTGTATTATTTAATCCTTACAAGAGCCTTAGAAAGGATTTTCTGTTATTCCAGTTTGTGAGGTGAGGCTAACTGAAACAGAGAAGTTATATATTTGCAACTTCTAGCAAGTGGTAGAGCCAAGAATTGAAGTGTGGGAAACTCTTGCTCTTGATCACTATGCTGGGAACCCTGTGTGGTAGACAGAATAATGTTCTCCCAAAGATGGTCACATCTTACACCCTACTTCTTACACTGTCCTATGCAAATGGGCTCTGTGGCCTAGCACCCCCATTTCCACCACCCCTGATCTCATGCTGAGGCCTGCAAGGGGTCACCGCGGTGGTTTCCACTGGTCCCCAGCAAGAACACGGCAGCTAACCTCTCCAGGGACTTGGCTCGGGCCACCCACAACTGTGCCCTGTCGGCTGCCTGGGCTCCACTTCCAGTAACAGCATCTGTGGAGGCACGAGTCCCCGGGGAAGCCAGCCGCTCCTACCCTGGGCTCCCCAAGGCCAATCTGGGTCACTGGTGGGAGGGCTTCTTTTTGGGGAAACCCACTCTCCATGGATAACCACTGTGTTCTAGTCCCCAGAACACTTGGAACCCCCCAACCCCACCCCAGGCCTCCAGCAGCATGATCACCTGTGACGACCTGGCTTGGGAAGCCGCAAGAAGCAGCCTCGTGGCCAGGCCCCTAAAGCCAATGCCAGCCCTCATCCTGAGTGGCCACCACTTTTCACTGCCTCCCAGAGGCACTAGGCCCTTTTGAGTCCCTCCCTCCTCACCCCACCCTATAGGCTAGGCAGGCTGCAGTAAGCAGAAGCAGTGGGTTCTTCCAAGTCAAAAATGCCAAAAACCAAAAATGAGCTGAGGTTGTCTGCTCTTTATTACCCAAGCCGCATGGAGCCTTCCTGCCACCCCATAACCTGTGCCTTGCACTAAGTGGAAAATCATCAATAAGCAGCCAGCCCCAAAACAAACAAACAAGCAAACAAACACAAATAAAGATGTTCACATGCGAATTCCCAGAACCTGCCAATAGGTTGTTTTCTTACATGGCAAAAAGGACTTTGCAGATGTGATGAAATGAAGGGTCTTGAGAAGGGGAGGCCATCCTGAATTATTCTGCTGGACCTAATATAGTCACAGGGATTCTTTTAAGAGGGTCAGAGAAGGAGATGTGACTGATGAAGCAGAGGTCAGAGTAATGTGATGAGTGAGGGAGCCACAAGCCAAGGAGTGTGGGCAGCTTCTAAAAGCTGGAAAAGGTCAGGAATCGATTCTCCTTTAGGCACCCCGGATGGAACACGCTCCACTGGCACCTTAATTTTAGCCTAGTGAGATCAATTCTGGACTTCTGACCTCCAGAACTGTTCAGATAATAAATGAGCGTTGTTCTAAGCCATGGAGTTTGTGGCAATTGGTTACAGCAGCAACAGGAAACTAATACATCCTGCAAACTCAGCCAGGTAGGACGATGTTTATCTCACCCACCTTTTCAGCTAACTGACCACCATCAAGCTCTTCTCATAAGTGGCACCATGCATGATGGGTTTAGAAGGAAGGTGGGATTTCATCAGATCTGTTTGGGTTTCTGTGTCCTCTTCCACTTAGGAGCTGTGTGACCTTGGGCAGATGTCTCCTCCTCTCTGAGCCTGTTTCCTCATCTGTCAAACAGTGATACTAATGATACCTACTTAGAAGGATCAATATGAGGATCAGGTGAACCAGAATGTGACAAAGTGCCTTGGAAATGGTCCAGTGTAATCAGAATATGAGTCGTTTGGCGCATTAGCCTGTCCAGTTCTAAAAGTCTGGATTCTATCAGAAAAGAATAATCTTTTGAACATTTGCTCTGCCTAAGTGGGCAAATGACTAATTTAAAATATTGACCTGTCTCTAGTCAGCAACTGGACACCAATCTGTCATGACATGAAGCTGGCAAATCTACGTACTGGAATATATCATACAGAACTCATATATATGCTCAAGAACATGTGTTCGAGGATTTTTTCCTTGCCGATTACCTATAATGGTGAAAATTTGTAACCAACCTAAATGACACTGGTAGGAGAGACGCTAAATAAATTAGAATGCAGGCTCCTGCCAGAATACTATGAAGTCATGGAAAAGGAGGTAGCACTGTCTGATCAGGGAGAATATCCAATATGTATCGCTTCTTGAGAAAGCCACTAGACCAAGCATAATGACACCACACAAATCTTTTTTTTTTTCATAAAAAAAAAAAGATGAAGACACACATATATTTGATTATGCCTAGAAAATGTGTGGGAGGAGTTAAATCAAACTGTGGTTACCCTTCAAAATTAAGGAGGTGTGTGTGTATGAGAGAGAGAGAGAAAGATAGGGAAGGTTTCTTTTTCCTGATAAGAATGCGTTAAATTAATAATAAAAACTAAGAACAAAAGAGGGCAGGAGCCACCTGAGTCGCTGAGCCATGTCTCTGCTGCGTGACTCTTGGCAAAGTCAGCAATCAATCACATGCCCTTGTGACCTGGCCTTCATCTGGAATAGCTCACATTAGTCACCAGGAAGGGATATGTCTTAGGTACACACATCACCCATGACCTATTGGCCCAGCCTCTCTGCAGGTTGAATCAGGTCTGTGTGTCAGAGAAACTGGGCTCACGTAGTAAACGCACATTGGAGAGTTGGCCCATTGGTTTAAATGAAGCAATTTTCATCGCTTCCCTGAAAGTTTTTGATGCAAGAAGCATATTTCTATAGGTCAGACTGGAGTTAGTAAGGACCTCAGGGCATTGGGGCCCAGGCTCCTGAGACCCCTGAGCACCTCCAGCCAGCAAATCTACCTCCTTATCACCCCATACGCCTTTGTGCCACATTCCATAGAACCTCCCTCTGGTCTCATAATCAGTGCCGTTCACCCAGCTACTTCCCAGCTGGTGTCCTGCTCCCAAGCTCTCTCTCTCGAATCGGTTCTCTGTGGTGTGCGGTCGGCAGCACGGAAGGTGTCTGAGCCACGGCTCCTCACTGCCCGCAGCGCCAGCCCACGCTTCCAGACAAGGGCACCAGAGCACCTCGCCATCGGGTGGGCCCGTCTGCTTTGCTCAGCCTCCTTACTCATCACCCCTCAGGCTCCACACTCTCACTCTGCCTCCCTGCTGGTCCCTTTCATCAATGATGAAACCTTTCCCAGAAGCTCCCGGTGAACTTCCTTGAAAGTCCCTCGCTAGAACTGAGTCACAGGCTTGTTTCTAAACCCATCAAACTTCCATGACTGAGGGATTACAGAAAATATGGCTCCTGTCCAAACGCAGAATGTGGCTTCCACTGGTGGATGTTTTCAAAATTAATTTTATAATGACATAGGGTTTATAACAGCCTAATACTGAAAACAACCTGCATGTCCTTCAGCAGGTGGGTGTTTAAATGGAGGTCGAGCCATACCATGGAATACTACACAGCAATCAAAAGGAACACAACATGGAGGTAGTCATTGACTGGTGTGGACCCCAAGGGGGTAACGCTGAGTGAAAAAAGCCAACCTCAAAAAGTTACATATGGTATGATTCCATTCATGTATATTCTTGAAATTAATTATAGATATGAAGAACGTTGCCAGGGGGTGTGGAGGAGCATGAGGGAGGTAGAGCAGCTCTGGATCTTGATTGAGGTGTTGGTTTCACACACACACACACACACACACACACACACACAGAGCAATGAATACATGTGCAACATGAAATCTGAGTAAGTTCTGTGCCTTGTATCAATGTCAGTTCCCTGGCTATGATATTATTGTAGGACAGCTATGCAAGATGTTACCACTGGAGAAGGCTGCATGAAGGACACACAGGACCCCACCATAAACTTTTTTGTTAAAGTCCCCAGATTACCAGAGTAGGTGAGAGCGTCAGACCACATGCTAAAGCGAGTAAGAAGTAGAACTTTTTCCATGACTCAGCCTAATTTATCTTCTGAGCCCCTATTCTGCCAGGTGGTGGAATGTTCCCCTCCTTTTTGCTGGGGTTCAATGGCTCAGTCCTGCATGGGAGGAAGATACAATGGGATCTTTCCTCGACTGACTCTGGGGAAGAGAACTTGAAGGAGAGATGATCTAGGAGAATGAAGAAGTCCTGAATCTCTGCAGTCCCCTTTGCGAAGCACATTTAAGGTAATCCTATATGAAGACCAATGTCAATCTGCCGGGAAGTCCCATCAGTGCTGCCTTCAAAACATCACCAGGTTCCTTAAAAAACTAAAAATGGAACTGCCTTTTGATCCAGCAATTCCACTACTTGGACTATACCCAAAGAATCCTGAAACACCAATTCATAAGAACCTATGCACACCTATGTTCATAGCGGCACTATTTACAATAGCCAGGTGCTGGAAACAGCCTAAGTGCCCATCAGTGGATGATTGGATCAAAAAACTTCGGTACATTTACACAATGGAATTCTATATAGCAGAAAGAAAGAAGGAACTTGTACCCTTTGCAACAACATGGATGGAACTGGAGAGTATTATGCTTAGTGAAATAAGCCAGTCAGTGAAGGACAGGTATCATATGATCTCACCCATTACGGGACAATAATGAGCAAAACTAACAACAAGCAAAACAGAACCAAGTGTATG
>PVIW01006632.1:0-28092 GCA_004026585.1 Noctilio leporinus
ATGCCACCAAGGGGAGGGAGCATTTCTTCCCACTAACACAAACTCCAATCAAATTTTTAACCTTTTGGTCCCAGGTCAAGGAGACAGCATAGTTTTGAGCAAAATGTTCTGGAGATTAATGGTCAGGTACTAATGAAAATGTTTTAGGTCTGAAAGGGATCTTAGAGATCATGGACTCAGTGGTTCTCCAAATGTGGGTATTGTAGGAATCACCTGGAAGGCTTATTGGACCAAGCATTGCTGGGCCCCACCCCAGAAGTCAGGATTCCATGTGTCTGGTGTGACCTGAGAAGTCACATTTTCACCAAGTTTCCAGGGGAGGCTTTTGCTGCTAGTCTGGGTACTGTCCTTTGAGAACCATGGGACTAATCCAACTTCCTCTTTCCACAGGTGGCTTAATTGAGGCAGAGCTAGATTCTAGAGTTGGCCTGGAAAATTATGTAGTCAGTATTATCAATCCCTAGTTCATCTCTAGTTCACTCTTACTTCTAGAAAATGTCACTATTTTCCCTGGTAGGTTTACTAAGGTCTCTCTTTGCAATACCTAAACTCCATGTTTTAGTCTCCCAGCCTTGCAAGACTATGAAAACCCTTTTCATTTTCTCACAGCCTTAGATGCCTCTTCCTGAATTGGAAGATATTTCTAGGGGAAATGTGACCCTGAAAACTGGGTTCTTCTTTCTGGGTTTTCTTTTCTCAGATCTTGGCCCTCTAATTCTTTGTTGTCTTAGGTAGGTCTCCAGTGTCCTAAAAGCAGTTTAAAATATTCTGTATAGCTTTTCTAATTGTTCTGAATGGAATGGTTAATATAAATTACCTAGTTGCTATTACTTAATATGGAATTCTCATATTTTTATGATGCATTTTTACTTTAATTTGAACTTTTACCATTATCTTTTTTTTACCTTTGCCATTTCTTATTGAATTCATTTGTTTACTTCAGAAAACATGTGTGTGTTGAGTGCCTACTATGTGCTATTTGTTACACACTGTGGACTAAGAGAAAAATAAGATGTCATCTCATTTTATTAAATTACTATGGAGTCCTTGAAGAAGTGTCAATATTTACATTTACTATATGAGAACTCAAATGTTCTGATAACTAAATATCTTACCCAGTGTCAAAAAGGATAGTTTGTAGCAGAGCTTGGGACTTGATCTTGGAACTTAACTCTTTTTGGGAGTTCTCTTCACTATACTTCATCGCTTGCTAGAACCTTAAAATTATTTTTATTGTTGTTGTATTACATCCATCCCCTTTTTACTTCCCTCTGTCCCCTTCCCCACCCACCCACTCCCCAACAAAGCCAATTCCATTTGTTGTCTATGTCCATAGTTATTCCATACTAAACTACTCCCCTTCTTTGCCTCTTCCTTACCCCTCCCCCGCTCCCTTTCCACCTGCCCACTGAAGGCCTTTTCACTGTATTCATATATCTGGTTCTGTTTTGCTTGTAGTTTGTTTTGTTCATTATTGTCCTGTAATGGGTGAGATCATATGGTATTTGTCCTTCACTGACTGGCTTATTTCACTAAGCATAATACTCTCCAGTTCATTTCATCCATGTTGTTGCAAAGGGTATGAGTTCCTTCTTTCTTTCTGCTGTGTAGTATTCCATTGTGTAAATGTACCAAAATTTTTTGATCCAATCATCCACTGATGGGCACTTAGGCTGTTTCCAGCACTTGGATATTGTAAACAGTGCTGCTGTGAATATAGGGGTACATAGGCTCTTCTGAATTGGTGTTTCAGGGTTCTCCGCATATAGTCCTAGTAGTGGAATTGCTTGATCAAAAGGCAGTTACATTTTTAGTTTTGTAAGGGAATTACATACTGTTTTCCATAGTGGCTGCACCAGCCTACATTCCCACCAACAGTGCACCAGGGTTCCCTTTTCACCACATCCTCACCAACACTTGTTTTTTGTCTTGTTGATGATTGCCATTCTGACAGGTGTGAGGTGGTATCTTATTGTGGTTTTAATATGCATCTCTCTGATGGCTAGTGATGTTGAGCATTCTTTCATATGTCTTTGGGTTGTCTGTTCAGGTTCTTTGCCCATTCTTTTAATTGGACTGTCTGTCTCCCTGGTGTTGAGTCACATTAGTTCTTTATATATTTTGGAGATCAAATCCTTGTCTGAGGTATCATTGGCAAATATATTTTCCCATACAGTTGGTTCCCTTTGAATTTTGCTGGTGTTTTCTTTAGCTAAATAGAAACTCTTCAATTTGATATAGTCCCACTTGTTTCTCTGTTCATTTATTTCCTTTGCCCTTGGTGAAATATCAGTAAACATACTTCAGTGTAGGATATCTAAAATTTTACTGCTTATATTTTTCTCCAGGACTTTAATGGTGGCACAGCTTATCTTTAAGTCCTTTATCCATCTTGAGTTTATTCTGGTGTATGATGTAAGTTGGTGGCCTAGTTTTATCTTTGCATGCTGTTGCCCAGTTCTCCCAATACCACTTGTTGAAGAAACTGTTTTTACTCCATTTTAGGTTCCTTACCCCTTTGTTGAATATTAGTTGACCATAGAGTCCTGGGTATATTTCTGGGCTCTCTATTCTGTTCCATTGATTTATATGTCTGTTCTTATGCCAGTACCAGACAGTTTTGATGACAGTAGCCTTGTAGCATTGTTTGATGTCTGGTATTGTGATTCCTCCTAACTTGTTTTTCTTTCTCAAGATTGCTGTGGCTATTTGTGGGCATTTTTGGCTCCATATAAATTTTTCAAGTATTTTTTCTATTTCTGTGAAGTCTGTCATTGGTATTTTACTTGGGATTGCATTGAATCTATAGATTGCCTTGGGTTGTATGGACTTTTTAATGATGTTAATTCTTCCCATCCATGAACATGGTATATGTTTCCATTTATTTGTATCTTCCTTAATTTCTTTTTTCAGTGTTCTGTAGTTTTCTGAGTATAGGTCTTTTACCTCCTTGGTTAAGTTAATTCTTAGGTACTTTATTTTTCTTGTTGCTATGGTAAATGGGATTTGTTTTCTCGCTTCTATTTCTGATGTTTCATTATTGGTATGCAAAAATGCTTTTGATTTCTGGATATTGACTTTATATTTAGCTATTTTACTAAATTTGCTTATTAGGTCAAGTAAGTTTTTGGTGAAGCCTATCAGGTTTTGTATGTACACTATCATATCATCTGCAAATAATGCCAATTTGACTTCCTTCTTTCCAATTTGGATACCTTGGATTCCTTTTTCTTCTGTGATGGCTATGGGTAGAACTTCCAAGATGATGTTGAACAGAAGTGGAGAAAGTGGACAGCCTTGTCTTGTTCCTCATCTTAGGGGGAAAGCTTTTAATTTTTGTCCATTAAGTATGATGTTGGCTTCAGGTTTCTCATAGATGGCCTTTATGATGTTGAGGTATGCTCCCTGTATTCCCATTTTGCTGAGTGTTTTTATCATAAATGGTTGCTGTACTTTATCAGATGCTTTTTCAGCATCTACTGATATGATCATATGGTTTTTGTCTTTTATTTTGTTGATGTGGTGTATTCATTTATTGACTTGTGAATTTTGTACCGTCCTTGCATCCCTGGGATGAAGCCCACTTGATCATGGTGCATGATCTTTGTAAGGTTCTGCTGGATTTGGTTGGCCAATATTTTGTTGCAAATCTTAGCATATGTGTTCATCAGAGATATTGGCCTATAGTTTTCTTTCTTAGTTGTGTCTTGACCTGGTTTTGAGATTAGGTTAATATTGGCCTCATAGAAAGAGTTTAGGAATCTTTCCTCTTCTTGGATTTTTTGGTATATGTTGAGAAGGATCGGAGTTAGTTCTTCATTAAATGTTTTGTAGAATTCACCTGTGTATCCATCTGGTCTGGGGCTCTTGTGCTTTGGGAGATTTTGGATTACTTCTTCAATTTCACTAGTTGTTATTGGCCTATCCAGGCTTTCTGCTTCTTCTGGATTCAATTTTGGTAAATTATACATTTCCAGAAATGTGTCCATTTCACCCAGATTGTCATATTTCTTGTCATATAGTTGTTTGTAGTAATTTCTTACAATCTTTTGTATTTCTGAAGTATCAATTGTGATTTTTCCTCTGTTGTTTCAGATTCTGTTTATTTGGGTCCTCTGTCTTTTTCTTGATGAGTCTGGATAAAGGCTTGTCAATTTTGTTTAGTTTTTCAAAGAACCAGCTCCTGGACTTGTTGATTCTTCGTATTGTAGTTTGAGTCTCTAAGTTATTTAGTTCTGTTCTGATCTTGATGATTTCGTTCCTTCTCCTTGCTCTGGGGTTTGTTTGTTGTTGCTCCTCTAGTTCTTGCAGCTTTATGGTTAGGTTGTTTGTATAAACTTCTTGTGACCTTTTTAGGTAGACCTGTATTGCTATAAATTTCCTTCTGAGGACTGCCTTTGCTGTGTCCCATAGGTTTTGGACTGTTGTATATTCATTGCCGTTTGTTTCCAGAAACTTTTTGATTTCATTTTTGATCTCATTGTTAACCCATTCATTACCTAAAAGCATGTTATCCAGTCTCTATGAGTTAGAGTGTTTTTGTTTTGTTTTTTTTTCCCTTGGGGAGCTCTAGTTTCAAGCCATTGTGATCTGAGAAGATACTTGGTATAATTTCAGTTTTCCTGTATTTGTGGAGGCTTGTCTTATGACCTACCATGTGGTCTATCTTAGAGAATGTTCCATGTGCATTTGAAAGGAATGTGTATTTTGTTTCTTTGGAGTGAAAGAAGAACCTTAAAATTTGAGGGCCTGATAGACTTTGGCTTACTGTAGCTCAGAAACAGATCCTACAATTAAAGGAGTACTGTAAAATAGTATGAAAAATTTCCTAAATGCCTTATCCTTATGGTAGATTACTTTTATTAATTAGTAATCATCACAACCTATCATTTCTGTATAGTGCTTAAAAGTTAATTTTCTAGTTTCACAAAGTCATTTTAATGGTTGGTTT
Source organism: Noctilio leporinus (assembly GCA_004026585.1). NCBI lineage: Eukaryota > Metazoa > Chordata > Mammalia > Chiroptera > Noctilionidae > Noctilio > Noctilio leporinus. Next base: position 4,952 of record PVIW01006632.1, read on the forward strand.
TGGGAGATAATTCCCTGTAATAAAGGTTATTTTGCATTGAACTTCTCTGTAAGACCTGATTTTGCCTAAGTTGGATCAAAATTTGCATTATAGTAGAGTTCAGAATTCTAGAGTGTTTGAGGTTAATCTAGAGGTTATTTAAGTCAAATTACCTAATAAATAAATGTAAATAATACATATAAATATATAAGTCTATCTTCTTAATTTTGAAAGAGCATTAATAAAATCACTAACAGTGCTCTGGCTGGTGGCTCAGTGTATCGGTGCCAGCCTGCAAACCCAAAGGTCACTGGTATGATTCCCAGTCAGGGCACATAACCAGGTTGCCAGCCAGGTCTCCAGCCAAGTCTGTAGCTGGAGGCAGGTGAAAGGCAACCATACATTGATGCTTCTGTCTCTTTCTTCCTCCCTCCCTGCCCTTCTCTCTAAAAATAATGAATAAAATCTTTTAAAAATGGTATTTTCTTTTAAAAATAAAATGAAATTATTAACAGTAATCCAGATAGAACAGGAAGAAATATTGTTTATTACCAAACATGATAATTCTAAAGACTCCTTCAACAGATCAAATTCATGGATGACATGTCTTATTTATTTTTCTGCAAATATGAGCCCCACATAATTTGTAAGAGTAAATCTTGTAGAGAAAGCAATATTTAGAATTCGAGTTTCCTGGCCATTATGAGTTTTGGCAAAATAAAAATAATGGAGTAATATTACCCTTCATTGTTTTAAACCAGTGTTGTCTTTATCTCTTCACCTCAAAAGACAGTGTGGTATCTAGGGAAGGGAATATAAATGGCTAGGGAGAAGCTTACATACCAAACTTAAGTGTTTTGGTCTCCACTATTTGAATGTAGGTGAGTTTCCCGTTGTTGTATATTGGATGGTATTCTATTTGGGTCCCTGTACCGTTAGGCAAATTTCAGGCCTCTGAAAAAAAGCAAAACAAATGTTGCCAGCATGATTGATGGGGCTGGTGCTGCTTTTTCCTTCCCTCTTTCTGGGGTGACCTGTAGCTATCCAACACTTGTAGCTTCCTGAAAGCTTGGGTGATATAGAAAGAGAAAGATTGCCACCAGCTAGTGATTTTTTAAAAACTTGGCTGTGGATAAAATCAACTGGAAGTACATTTTAAATATATAGATTTCTAGTCATAATTATTGGAGAAAAGTCCTAGGAATCTGTACTTTAACAAGAGATGCAGGCCATTTTGATGCATAAAGAGTTCAAGAACCAGTAATTAAAATTTAAGGTCATGGTCTTTATAATCAGGTGAACCTCAATTCACATTCAAGCTTTGAAACTTACTAACTGTGCTTATAACCCAATTTTCCTTATGTTATCATACCCTTCCACTCTAAGACCATCCTGTGTGATACTATCTCTTGACTGCATATACTCAATTAGATAGTTGTCCAGTTTCTTCTTTCTTGTATAGGGAAAAATCAAATTTATCAGCTTTAATAAGGTAGAAGTTTACTTTTAATTCATAGGATAGTCCAGAAATGAGTGAATCAGGTCTGGTGGGGTCACTTTCCTTCACACAGTTGCCTATGGAATTAGGTTTTTCCATCTTGTTGTCCCATCATATTCTAGGGTATAGTCATTTGTCTTCATGGTTGAAACTGGTTTGCTTCCAAGTTCATGTTCCTGATTTCAGGAAAGGGAAAGAAAGGGTACAGAGCAAATGGTTTCATTATCAAAGAGCTTATATGGAAGTTGCACCCTTCACTTCCACTATCAGGAAACTGGGGAATATAATCTCTATCAGGACATTCAGGGACTCAGATAAAACTCGGTGGCCCTATTGTTAAAAGTAGGGAATGATAAATCTTAGGGGGCAATTAGTTTCTGACACAGCCCCCAATTTAGGGGAAATCATGTGACCTAGTAGTTATTACTGTGGGCTTTAGAAGTAGAAACCTGTGTTGGAATATTGGCTTTCCACTGTGTATCCTTGAGCCAGCTATACTTAAACCTCTCTGAAACTGTTTCATCTGCAAAATGTAGATAATAGCAGTATCTATTTCATAGGATTATTGGGATGATTTTGTAATAATCCATGTATATCCTTATCAAAGTGGCTGGAACACAGTAAGTACTAAATGAGTACTAACCTGCTATTTATATTCACATTAGTATTATTACAATAGACTCTTGGAGGATGGGGAAGAATAGGTTAGGGGTGGTATCATGGAGGTGGCTACATTTGAGTTGACCCTTAACAAATAGACAGTATTTCTACAGATGTCAATAGAAAGGAAAGAGCATCCTAGAAAAAGGCAGGACTACTTTTAATAGCTTATTAAATAGTTACTGAGCATTTACATGCGACAAGTATTAACAGTGATTAGGGGTATAGTACTTCATGTGGCAAAGAGCCCAAATATCAGCTGTGCCTTTTATTTCCTCTCTTTATGGTTCTAACTCATACCACATCATATTTCCCACTCTGCCATCACCCCATTTTCTCTATAAGTCTCTCTTACTTGGTACAATTTGATAATGACTTACCTCAGGGAATAGAAATAATTCAGTATCTAGGTTTCCTGGAGTGATGGTGTTCATCCAAAGCAATTTATCCACATAAACCTTTCCTCTACTTCTGTAGTACTTTATAATGACATCAAATAAGTTGCTAAGTTTTAAGTAAATACTTGTTTTAAAAACATTTAAAAAACAGGCTTAAGAAAAAAATATATTATTTTTTTATTTTAGCCCAAATCAAACTACTTCTTTATCACCTGGCATTATTAAGCACCTTTTTTGGATGCTTTAAAATTAGTAAGTAGGTGAAGAAAAGAGTGAATCACCACACCTTTGGTGTAATGATATACCAGGAACATGGTATCCTAGGGAAAACAAACCCTCCACTAATGCTGAAATGGAACTGTGATTAGGGAAATTCCTGCAGCTTTTATGTATTGAAACATATTATATATTTATGTCCAGATCTAGCTTTGTTTCAAATCTCTTTTGCTGCTCTCACTTTGGCTCTGCTGACTGAATGGGTGAGGGATTCAGCCTCCTGTGCTAGGGCTTCTCCTAAGGGAAAAAGATGGCACACTTCCATTTTTATATAAATAGGCTGATTTTCTGTTTCTCTAAGGCTTCATTTTGTGAACTGAGAGAAAACCAAAAGAAAGATACAGCTGATTAGGTCCATCGCTCCAAGGTATGGTACTGGGCCAAAGAAAGATATACTGTGTGTGATTATTTTTGTTGATATTTGGTGTGCTTATAAAAAATAACACTAGCAAGCATTTATTAGGTTTTAATTTTGCAACTGTAGTAAGCACCTTACATTTCATTTTATCTTTCCAGTAGTCCTATGAATTACGTATTATTCTTTCCATTTTATAAAGATGAGGAAGCTGAGCCTTAGAGAGTTGAAGTGGCTTGCCTACGATACATATTTAGTCAGTTTTGGAGCTAGAATTTTAGGACAGGCTGTCTAACTATAGATTCCAGGCTGTTAACCAGGGATTGGCAAAATTTTTCTGTAAAGGGATGGATACTAAATGTTTTAGGCTTTTCAGGCCAACAGCCTCTGGTGCAATATTCAATGCTGCTGTTGTAGCGTAAGAGTAGCCATAAACAATACATAGATTAATGGGTATGGCTGTGTTCCAGTAAAACTGTATCTGCAAAACAGGTGGAGAGACTGTGGATACTTGTCAAACTCTGCTCTTAGTCATTATAAAATACTGTCACACTGTTAAGGATTAATGATTAATGAGAAAACAAGACATTTGTTTTCCTTGTTCTTCTGTGGAAGATATACAATGCTTTTGATGGGGAACTCAAGAGTTGGACATTTTTATTCTAGGTAATAGTTAATAAGTTTAGTAATAAATATATATAAAAAGCTATTATTTTAGGAACTGAAGGCATGACCCACCCTGACTCCAGAAGACCACAAGCAATTCAGCCTTTGTGCTCCAGGGGACTGCAAGCAATCAGGATGGTATCTGAGCCATTGAATTCTAGGGGGACACTTCCCCTTACCCAGGACACAGGACAACAGATAACCTTTTTTCTGAGTTCCAAACCCTTACTTATACTTTTTCCTCTTTATAAAAAAGGCTAGCTTGAAATGAAAGGAAAGCCAGTCTTTTAGGGTACATAACTTGCCATCTTCTGAGATCACCAGCCATTTGAATAGAGCTCCCATAAAGATTCAATCCCTGTCTTAATTATTGGTTCTTGTGGTGGCAGGCAGCATGAATGCTGACTTTTTTTGTTTCCCTTTTAGTCTTACAGGATAAAGTCAAAAGAATACTTAGATAGTGTTAGTGACCTTTTTTTAAATTTCAAAAAAAGATTTTATTTATTAGTTTTAGAGGGAGGGGAAAGGAGAGAGGTAGAGAGGGAAAGAAACATCAATGTATGGTTGCCTTTCACCTGCCTCCAGCTATGGACCTGGCTTGCAACCTGGTTATGTGCTCTGGCTGGGAATCTAACCAGTGATCTTTGGGTTTGCAGGCCAGTGCCTATCCACTCTGCCACCAGACAGGGCCTTGTTAGTGTCCTTTTGCTTATAAAAAAAAGTTTTAAATTTGTATCTACATATATACCTATTTAAATATATATAGGATGCACACGGGTATGTATGAATGTGTTTGAGATATATATGTATATATTTTTCTCCGTATATAGAAGGATGTGCACTAAAATTTTAATTGTTATCTCTTGGGTTCAGTTAGAGCTGTTTTTTCATTTTCTTTGAAAATTGTTGTTCTTTTACAGTTGTCCCAATTTTTCCCTCATTGTTCCCCCCTGCTCTGCTGACCTGCCCACTCCCTCAGTCAATCCCCACCCTGTTGTCAATGGTCAGGGGTCATTTATACTTGTTCCTTGCCTAGTCCTTTCCACTTCCTTCCCCCCTTTCCCCTCCAACCTCTCCTCTAGTCACTATTGGTCTGTTCTTTGTTTCCATGCCTCTGGTTCTATTTTGTTCCTTTTTTTGTTTGTTTTGTTCATTAGGTTCCTCTAACAGGTGAGATCATATGGTATTTTTCTTTTGATGCCTGGCTTATTTCACTTAGCATAATACACTCCAGTTCCATCCATACTGTCATGAAAGGTACCAGTTATTTCTTTCTGTGGCATAGTATTTCATTGTGTAAATGTATCACAATTTTTTAATCCATTCATGTACTGATGGGCACTTAGGCTGTTTATAGCACTTGGCTATTGTAAATAGTACTGCTATAAACATAGGGGTGCATAGGTTCTTTTGAATTGCTGTTTCAGGGTTCTTTGAGTATAATCCCAGAAATGGAATCACAGGATAAAAAGGAAGTTCCATTTTTAGTTTTTGAGTAAATTCCATACTGTTTTCCACAGGGGCTGTACCATTCTGCATTCCCGCCAACAATGCACTAGGGTTCTCTTTTCTCCACATCCTCATTAGAACTTGTTTGTTGATTTGTTAATGATGGGATTCTAACTGGTGTGAGGTGGTATCTCACTGTAATTTTAATTTGCATCTCTCTGATGGCTAGTGATGTTCAGCATCTTTTCATATGTCTGTGGGCCCTTTATATGTCCTCCTTGGAGAAGTGTCTGTTCAGGTCCTTTGTCCATTTTTTAAAATTTAATTTGATTGTTGTTGTATTACATCCATCCCCTTTTTCCTTTCCTCTGTTCCCTTCCCCTTTGCCCATTTTTAAATTAGATTGTTTGTCTTCCTGATGTTGTTGTATAAGTTCTTTATATATTTTAGAAATCAAACCCGTGTCTGAGGTGTCATTGGCAAATATGTTTTCCCTTATAGTTGGTTCCCTTTTCATTTTGATGATGTTTCCTTTAGCCATGCAAAGCTTTTTAATTTGATGTAGTCTTAATTTGTTTATTCTTTCCTTTATTTCCCTTGCCCTAGAAAATGTATTGCAAAAATATTACTGTGTGGGATATCTGAAACTTTACTGCCTATATTTTCCTTTAGGATTTTTATGGTGTCACCACTTATATTTGTTTTATATCCATTTTGAGTTTATTCTGGTATATGGTGTAAGTTGATGGCCTGGTTTCATTGTTTTACATGTACCAGTCCAGTTCTCCCAACACCATTTGTTGAAGAAGATATTTTTACTCCATTTTTTGCTTCTGCCACCTTTGGCAAATATTAATTGACTATAGAGACATGGGTTTATTTCTGGGCTCTTTATTCTATTTCATTGATCTATGTATCTGTTCTTATGCCAATACCAGACTCTTTTGCATCTTGTAATTTAGTTTGATATCAAGTATTGTGATTTCACCTACTTTGTTCTTCTATCTCAAGAGTGCTGAGGGTATTCAAGGTCATTTTTGATTCCACATAATTTTTGAAATATTTTAAATCTGTGAAATGTGTCATTGGTATTCTAACAGGGAATGCATTGAATCTATAGATTGCTTGGGTAGTATGCACATTTTAATGATGTTAATTTTGGCAATTCATGAGCATAGTACATGCTTCCATTTATTTGTATTTTCCTTAATTTCTTTCTTCAGTGTTCTGTAGTTTTCTAAGTACAGCGTAGGTGAGCTTCTGATATGTCATATTCACCTCTCTTTGTATGTCTAGCTGCCTCTATACTTGCCAGCAACATTCATTTATGGGAGAAAGAGCTGAAATAAAAGTAGCTTCTGCTGTTTCAGGTCTAATGATGACTTTGACCAGGCCTGGCTAAGTGAGTTATGCTGGATTTGGGCTGGTCTTTCATGGAGGTAGAATAGGTGCTCTTCTTTTAATTAAATTTTATTAAGTAGTCTTGTTAACATTTATTGACTATGTTGTGCAACATTCTGCATGAAATGTAAACAAATGACCTTATGTTAAACCTTAGAAGATTACTACAAAGTAGGTGCTACTATTATCTAATTTTATAGGTGAGGAAATGAATGCTATGTTAGGTGTTTTATCAAAGGTCATGCAGCTAAAAAGTGGCATTTATTCACTCAATGAGAATTTTTTGAGCATCTATTATGCAGCCAGTACTGCTCCAAGGGGTAGGGATGTAACAGAAAAAATAGAAGAATATCCCTACCCTTGTGGAGATTGCATAATTGGAATATTTGTTATACAGTGATAAGTGTTAAGGAGAAATGTAAAGCAGAGATGTGGCATAGGGGAGTATGTGTGCAGGATTGCAATTTAGAGAAAGTTATCAGGAAAACATCACTGGGAAGGTACCATTTGAATAGAGCCCTGAAGGAGCTCAGAGAGTGAATCATGAAAATATCTATAGGGAAGAACATTCTAGGCAAAAGAAACAAATGTCAAAGCCCTCGAAGATTCAGGAGTATTCCTGTAACTGGAGTAGAGTAAGCATAAGGGAGAGTAGAAGACATCAGAGGGGTAATAGGGGGCAAGATTATATGAGACCTTATAGCCATGGTAAGGATTTGGCTTTCACTCTGAGACTGGAGAGTTTGGACAGAGGATTGATATCATTTGACTTTTGTTTTAACATGATCTACCTTTCTGTTATATTGAGAATAAACTTGGGTTAAGGTGTTCTAACAAGGAGGAATAACTTACTAAGTGATATGTCCAAAATGTAAATCTTTGAGTTCAATTCAATAAACATTGAATGCAGGACTAGATCCAGTTTGTAGGGTACCCTTTTAAGTGAAAGATTTAATACATTGGTATGAAAGTGAGTTTTCTTTAAAACAAAAAAGAAAGGACTAGGAAAAAGGTCTGTTCAACTAAGGGACTCAGAAACATAAGCTCCCTTATCTTCACAAATAACTATGTCCCTGAGTGAATTACAATATACCAGATTCCATGCTAGGACCCAGAAGAACAATACATCAATCACAGTCATTAAATTTAACAACTGGACTATTATAAAACCTCCTATCTGACTTTCCTTATCTCCTTCATTCTGCCCATCATACAAATACATTTATTTTTCTGAATTACTGCTTTATCACTATAGTACTCCCTTTTAAAAAGCCTCTAAAAGGCTTTCCAATGTGGCTTTCCATTGCATAAATGAGTTCTTTTTTTTCTTTTTTAATTTTATTGTTGTTGTATTACATCCATCCCCCTTTTGCTCCCCTCTGTCCCCCTCCTAAATGAGTTCTTATATTCTATCAGGCATCAGAATCAGTTTGGGGAAATGGTGCTTATTCAGGCTTCTTTGCTCTAGTCCTAAACCGATTGAATCAGTTTCACTAGAATTTGGGCCTACAATTCATTTTAAACAATTTTCTTTAGGTGATTCTGATGCAGATGCCTACACTCATGTAGTAGCTAATGGACTAAGGCCAAAGCTCCTTAATATGGCATATCATCCATGATCTTGACCAAGCTCCATCTCTCCAGTTCTTCAGCATAGGCCCTCCATTCTAGCCGTTGACCCCCAAACATGCTTTACACATATTTGACTCTATAGAGCCTTTTATCACTTTGTTTCATGTCTGAAATGCCTTTTCTTTTCTTATTGCCTTTTCAAATCTTAGCCATTCATTAAGTCCTAGATGAAGTCTGATCTCTTTCTTGGTGCCTTCTCTGACCCAAGAGCACACAGTCTTTAAGCTCCCAAAGCAACCCTCAGCAACCTTGTCATAGTTATTGCATTGTTTTTACCTCTCTGAATTGTCTGTTATGTCAACCAACACATAAACTCCCTCAGGGTAGGGTCCTTTACTTTACCTTTTTGTATCTCACAAGGGCCTTGCCCAGTATGGAGCAGGCAGAAAAACAAAAAATGAGTCTGGAAGGAGTGTTTATGCTCAAAATGGGCCATGTTTTGCCCTTTATATTCTCATTTAGTAGAGAATAACAAGTTCCCAAAAAATTACTTCTTAATGAACAACACAGATCTGGCTCATAAATACAGATTTCAAAATATATCAAAGATAAAAACCTCTTTAGCCCATAGTCTCTTGTAGGAAGGCATTTGGTGATATACTACTGGATATTGGTTGCTGTTTTAGTAAATATTTTAGTAATCAATTTATTCAGTGCTATAATTTTTATATTTTTATCCAAGGTTGCATTTCATATTTTTTCTTTTAAAGTTTATCTGAATGCCGAAATAGTGCACTCCTAGGCTATTTGGAAAAGGAACACTATCACCAAAGTATTCCTAGAGATTTCACTGGAGTCTGATAATAATTATAACATCATATTTAGGGTTAAGATGATGGTTCCAGGGTCACTGTTTCTTGTTAGCATGTTCAGACAAGAATGAGTATGAGATCTACATTTTTAAAATGAGGGCTAATCTTAAGCACAGGTTAGTAAGCCATGATCAGGCAATGAAATTGTACTCTTGGTGGAAGTGAAATTTATGGAGTCTTGCTTTTTCTATTTTCATAAGAGAGGCAGCATAGTTTAGTACAATGATTTTCAAACTGTTTTCCAGAGTCTTAGGGTTCTATAGAGTTGTTCTGAAGGCCAAGGGCAAGGATCTGGTGGTTGGGGCTGATATTGTTGTAAGAGAAAAGAAGGTATTCTTCAAATTCATTTTCCTTCTGTCTGCATCACAAAAAGTAAAAGTAACCATGGTAATGTTAGGTAGGCAGCTAGGAGTTAACAAAAGACAAGGGAGCAAAACTGGCTAAGCTTATTTAGGTGGGAAGCTATAACTTTACACACTTCAGGTAATAGCCACATTGCCCTGCCAAGGAAATTAACACCCCTTTTCCCCTCCATATATGGAGGAAGGACTGGCTTTCCAATTTCCCTGGGGTACTGCTGGTGTCTCCTGGACTATGAGGGGGAGGAATAAGCAATAAAGGGGACATTTCTCAGCTAGGTGCATGCCCAATAGAAGCCCAGATGATGCAGGGGAATGTCCTTTTACTTTGAGACATGTGCACTTGTAGTCAACATGGTGACCATAAAGGGGGGATATCTAATCTGGGAGAAGGACATGATTGATTAGGGGGAGGGCCCAGCTCAAGCCAAAGCCCAGGAGGAATGGAAAAGAGGTTGGTTAGTCTGAAAGAGCACTTGCTTTTCCCCAAGCCCAAGGTAATATAATCAAAGGCTAACAAAGGCTCCTCTCTAGGTAGCATGCTTCACCCATACATGCATTTTCTCTCTGTTGCAGCCATGTGGGCCTAGTATCTGTGTAGGTCCAAGTGTGGCTCGTAGTGTTGGCCAGAGGCTGTAACTGCCAAGCAGAGGCTCTAAGCATGAGTTCTAAGCCCTGACTTGAAGTGTGGGCCCAAGAACCAGATTGGATACAGCCACACAGCACCAGCTGAAGCACAGCCAGAGAAGAGATTAAGCTAGCTGGGTGGGGACAGAGACTGAACTGGACTAAGCATTGGCATAGTCTGAACAGATGGCACAGAATTTCCAGACCCTGGCCCTTCTAGGCTTGATGGAGACAAAGCTGGACTTTTTTTTTTTTTTATTTTTAACTGTGGGATGAGCTGAACCACCTGGCCATGGATGATATGCAGACTCTAGGCACCTGTTGTCAGGCCTTTGCATTTGCTTCAGCTTCAGTAAGTTTTAGACCCATACGTGGTCCCTGAAATGCTTTCCTTGTGATACTGCAAGAATCCTATTTACATTGGCAACAGTAAGAAGGAATCTCGTGTCAAGATAAAAGATGAACCTGTGACATCAAGACTATTATTTTCAGGGTTTTGATCCATTTTGATTTAATTTTTGTATATTCTAGGATATAGTGATCCAACTTTTTTTTTTTTTTTGTATGTGGTTATCAAGTTGTCCAGGCACCATTTATTGAAAAGACTATTCTTTTCCAGATTTGTGAAGTATGCCCCTGATATTCTAATAGGGAATGCTTTGAATTTATAGATTGCTTGGGTAGTATGCACATTTTTAAAAATTTTATTTATTATTTTTAGAGAGAAGGGGAAGGAGGGAGGTAGAGAGGGAGAGAAACATCAATGTATGGTTGCCTTCACCTGACTCCAGCTACAGACCTGGCTGGGGACATGGCTTGCAACCTGGTTATGTGCCGTGGCTTGGAATTGAACCAGCGACCTTTGGGTTTGCAGGCCAGCACCTATCCACTGAGCCAACAGCCAAGGCCAGTATGCACATTTTTATAATGGTAATTTTTCCAATCCATGAACACAGTACATACTTCCATTTATTTGTATCTTCCTCAATTTCTTTCTTAAGTGTTCTATAATTTTCTGAGTACAGGTCTTTTACCTCTTTGGTTAAATTTATTCCTATGTTCCTTATTTTTCTTGTTGCTATAGTAAATGAGATTCTTTTCCTAGGTTCTTTTCCTGATAATTCATTGTGGGTGTACAAGAATGCCATTGATTTCTTAATATTGACTTTGTAACCTGCTATGTTGGCAAAATAACTTACTAGGTTGAGTAGATATTTGGTAGACGCTATAGTGTTTTCTATGTATACTATCATGTCACCTGTGGATAATGACAGTTTTACTTCCTCCTTTCCAATTTGGATGCCTTTTATTTCTTATTGAATTGTATTGGTGACTCTGTTGAAAAAATTCAATTGACCATATATAGATGCATAGGCTTATTTCTGGACCCTTAATTATATTCTTTTTATCTATATATCTATCTTTATGCTATTACCATACTGTCTTGTTTACTGTTTCTTTGTAGTAAATTTTGAAATCAAGAATTGTTAAGTCCAACTTTGTTCTTTCCTAAGATTATTTTGGCTCTTTTGGGTTCTTTGAGATTCCATAGAAATTTTAGGATGTTTGTTAATTTCTAAAAATCAATCAAGAAACAACAACAACAACAACAAAAAAAAAAACCCAACTGGTATTTTCATACAGATTATATGGAATCTTTAGATTGATTTGGGGAGTATTGTAATCATAACAAAATTACATCTTCTAGTCTATGATGATTAATTTTGTTAAACAGTTCACTTTAAAAATATTATTTTTAGAGAGAGGAGAAGGGAGAGAGGCAGACAGAGAGAGAGAGAGAGAGAGAGAGAGAGAGAGAGAGATGGTTGTCTTTCATCTGCCTCCAGCTTCCAGCTACAGACCTGCTAGAGACCTGGCTTGCAACCTTGTCATGTGCCCTGGCTAGGGAATCGAACCAGTGACCTTTGGGTTTGCAGGCTAGTGCCTTATCCACTGTGCTGCCAGCCTGGGCTTATGATGATTAATTTTATGTGTCAACTTGGCTAGGCCATCATACCTAAATATTTGGTCAAATACTTGGTTAAATGGATGAGAAGATATTTTCTAGATTTGATTAACATTTAAATCAGTAAACTAAATAAAGCACCTTTTCCTCCCTAACATGGATAAATTTCATCTAATCACTTGGAGTTGTTAAGGGAAAAAAGACTGACCTGTGGAGAAAAAGGAATTATGTCGATGAGTGCCTTCAGATTCAAATACCATCTCTTCCCTGGGTCTCTAGCCTGTTTTGCACTTTTTTTGTGAAATTTATTGCTAAGTATTGTATTCCTTTTTGATGCGATTGGAAATGGAATTGTTTTAGTTAATTTCATTTGCAGATTGTTCATTGGAAGAGCATAGAAGTACAATTGATTTTTATATATTTATCTTTTGCAATTTTGCTTAATTCATTTATTAATTCATATAGTATTTTTTAGCAGATTCCTTAAGATTTTTTACATGGGAGGGGCCCAAAATGGAATTTATTTATTAAAAATTGTGTATTTAAGCCCTGGCTGGTGGCTCAAAGGATAGGTGCTGGCCTGCCAACCCAAGGGTCTCTGGTTTAATTCCCAGCCAGAGCACATAACCAAGTTGCAAGCCAGGTTTCCAGCCAGGTCCATAGCTGGAGGCAGGTGAAAGGCAACCATACATTGATGTTTCTCTCCCTCTTTGCCTCCCTCCCTTCCCTTTTCTCTAAAAATAATAAAATATTTTTAATTGTGTATTTATTATTACATGTTTTAACTTCAGTCACCTTCAAAGCACTCTCCCTTTGATGCAATACACTTATCAAGACATTTTCCCACCACTTAAAACAGTTTTTGAACCCAATTTTGATGCTTTTAGTGCTTCTGCCATTTTTTGTTTTACCTCTTCTACATTGGCAAAATGTTTCCCTCTGAGGACTTTTTTCATCTGGGGAAACAATAAAATGTCACTTGGAGGGGAGATTGGGTCTTGGTGGGAGATTGGGTGAATAGAGAGGGTGGGGCATGGAGGCCATGCCATTTTTGGTCAATAATTGCCAAACATTCAGCGTAGTATGGGCAAGTGCTCTCATAAATCACCCATCATGAAATTGACAAATGTGTTGAAAGTGTCTTCAAAAAAATTTCACTGAAACCCAGTGCAGCCTCTCACAATAGTGCCAGCTGGTACACTGATACAGATGGATTCCTGGAACACTCAGCTAGTGGGGGGAGCCTTTACTACAATGGTCCCACCCTCCAGAAGGTAATTCTATTTTTTGGAGTCCCCCCATGTAGCAGATTAATTTATGGGCAAATAGAGACAGATTTACCTCATTCTTTCCAATCTAAATGCCTTTTATTTCATTTTCTTGCCTAGCTGCCCTGGCTACAACCTCCAATAAAATATTGAATAGAAGTGGTGAGAGCAAATAGTCTTGTCTTGTTCCCAGTCTTAGAGGGAGAGCATCCATCCACCACTCACTATTAAGATGTTAGTGGTGGGTTTTTTGTAGATCCCCTTTTAGGTTGAAAAAGTTCCCTTCTATTCAAGTTTGAATGTTTCTGACAGGAAAAGGTTGTGGTTTTGTCAATTTTTTTTGCATCTATTTGAGGTGATCCCTGTGGTTTTAAAAATTCTATTTATATGATATATTATATTCATTTGGTTTCTTGACATTAATATACCCTTGTATTCCTGGGGTAAATTCAAGCTAGTCATGGCATATAATTCTTACTATAGGTTGATGAACTTGGTTAGCTTGTATTTTGTTGAAGAGTTTTGAGTCCACATTTATAAGATATAATGGTCCATAGGAATTTTTTTCATGTGATGTTGTTACCAAATTTTGATATCTGTGGACTCCTAGAATGAGTTGGGAAATGTTCCTCTTATATGTTTTGGGAAAGTTTTTCAATAATTGCTATTTATTCTTTAAATATTTGGTATAATTCACTTATAAAGTCACTTGCTTCTGGGTTTTTGTTTTTGGTTAGGTATCATTTAATTATTGATTTAATATCTTGTTAAAATATATTCATATTTTCTTTTTGAAAAAGATTTTATTTATTTATTAGAGTGAGGGGGAAGGGAGGAAGAAAGAGAGGGAAAGAAACATTACCTTTCATATATACCCGACCTGGGACTGAATTCACAACCCAGGCATGTGCCCCGACTGGAAATTGAACCAGGGACCTTTTGATTTGCAGGATGACACCCAACCAACTGAGCCATGCAGATCAGGACAGTATATTGATACTTTTAATTTTTTTTAGTCAGTTTTGATCATTTGTGTTTCCTAGGAATTTATCCACATCATCTGTTATCTAATTTTTTTGCATTGATTATTCATACTATTCCTCCATGATCCTTTTTATTTCTATAATGTCACTGTCTTAGACAGGGTACCATAAACTGGTTGGTATATAACAAAGACATTTATTTCTCATAGTTCTGGAGGCTAGAAGTCTTAGATCAGGGTGCTTGCACAGTTGAATTCTGGTGAGGTCTTCTGGGCTATAGGTTGTTGTTTTCTTGTGTCCCCACATGGCAAAAGGGAGCAAGAGAGCCCTATCAGGTCTCTTACATGGTCACTAATTTCACTCATTCCTGAGGTCTGTGCTGTTATGACTTAATCACCTCCAAATACCATCATGTTGAGGATTAGGTTTCAACAAAGGAAGTTGGCAGAGGGAGGAGGGCATGAACATTTAGTGTATAGAAGCTATTATAAAATTCCTAATCCTAGTAACTTGAGTCTTATCTTTCTTTTTTTCTTGATTATTCTAGCTAAAGGTTTGTCAGCTTTGTTGATCTTTTCAGAAAACCAAACATTGGTTTCATTGATTTTTCTCTATTGTTTTTCTATTTTGTTTATCTTTGTTATAATCTTTATTATTTCTTTACCCCTGTTTGCTTTAGGTTTAGTTTGCTCTTCTTTTTCCAGTGACTTAATATAGAAGATTAGTTTCTTAATTTGAAATCTTACTTGTTTTGAAAATAGGTATTGGCAACTATAAAATTCTCTCTAAACACTGCTATCACTGAATCCCATGTTTTCGGTTTGTATGCTATTATTTTCATTCATTTCAAAGTATTTTCTAATTTCCCTTGTGATTTCTTATTTGACCCACTGGTTATTTAGGAGTGTGTTATTTAATTTCACATATTTGTGAACATACTGAATATCCTTCTGTTACTGACTTATAATTTTGTACTGCTGTGGCTAAAGAACAGACTTTGTATGATTTTCAGCCTTTTAAGGTATTGAGATTTATTTTATAGCCTACCATATGGTTTATCTTAGAGAGTATTTCATCCACACTTGAGGAGAATATGTACCCTGCTGTTGTTGGGAGGCTTGTTCTGTATATGTTATATAAGAGGCTTGTTCTGTGTGTGTGTGTGTGTGTGTGTGTGTGTATATATATATATATATATATATATATATATATATATCAAATAGTGTTCATTTATTCTATTTTCTTGTTGCTATTTTGTCTTGTTCTGTCCATTATTGAATGTGGATTATTATTAAAGTATTATTGTAGAATAGTCTATTTCTCCCTTAATTTCCATCAGATTTTGCTTCATGTAACTTGGTGCTCTTTAATTAGGTGCATGCATTTATAATTGTTATATGATATCTGTCCCAAAAATATCAGCCATGCAAACTGTTTTAATTATATTGACATTGTCTTGATACTTTTGCGATAGACCTCACATATTCCTGGTGGATTTTCCATTTTATCATTATAATATATCCTTCTGTATTTCTGCAAACACTGCTTTTAGGTTTTAATGACTATTTGACTAATGTTAGTATAGTTACTCAGGTTTTTACAGTAATAAAAAAGAAGAAACCCTTACCTTTTGCTATAGCATGGATAGACCTGGAGAATATTATGCTAAGTGAAATAAGCCAGTTACTGAAGGACAAATAGCACATGATTTGCATGATATATTTATTTCCATACTTTTACATTCAGTCTATTTATATATTTGAATCTTAAGTGTGTCTCCTATAGACAGCATATAATAACAATTTTAACCTTTTAATTTTTAATATTTAAAAATAAATTCATTGGTGCATTCCTATATTCATAGCAGTAAGCCTAGTTCTGGAGACAGCTTAAGTGTCCATAAGTAGATGAGTGGATTCAAAAAGTTGTGGTACATTTATACAATAGAGTGCTATGCAGTAATAAAAAAGAAGAAACTCTTACCTTTTGCCTTAGCATGGATGGACCTGGTGAATATTATGCTAAGTGAAGTAAGCCAGTTAGTGAAGGACAAATAGCACATGATTTCACTTATATGTGGAATCTAATGAACACAATACACTAATGAACAAGATAGAAAAAGAAGCATAAATACATGGAATAGACTGTCAGAGGGGAGGTAGGAGACTGGATAAAAGATGGTAAAGTGATTAACCAAACAGCATTAATTCATGACCTATGGACATGACAGTGATATGGGGATTGATGGAGGGAAGGGAGAAGGTGGGGTTGAGTATAGGTGGGAAAAGGGAAATATAGTGGAAATTGAAATTGCACAACTAAAAAAAAAATAAATTTATAAAGTGACATTGGTTAACAAGATTATATAGGTTTCAATTGTACAATTCTATGATACATTTGTATATTGCATTGTGTGCGCACCACCCTATGTCAGATCTTAATCCATCACCATCTATTTTATTCCTTTACCTCTATCCCCATCCCTTTGGTAACCACCATACTCTTGTCTATGTCTGTGAGTTTTTTGTTTGCCTTGTTTGTTCATTTGTAACTTTGTTTTATATCCCATGTATGCATGAAATCATATGATTCTTAACTTTTTTGTCTGACTTATTTTGCTTAGCATATTCTCAAGGCCCATCCATGTCACAA
The DNA here is from genome assembly GCA_004026585.1 of Noctilio leporinus. Lineage (NCBI taxonomy): Eukaryota > Metazoa > Chordata > Mammalia > Chiroptera > Noctilionidae > Noctilio > Noctilio leporinus. The sequence goes on from PVIW01006632.1 coordinate 21,933, forward strand.
ATGGCAGTATTTCATCTTTCTCACGGCTGAGTATATTCCATTGTACAAATGTACCACATCTTTGTTATCCAATCATCTACCGACTGAAGGATGGGTCAGTTGTCTCCATGTCTTGGCCACTATGAATGATGCTGCAATAAACATAGGGTGCACATATCTTTGCAAATAAATGTTTTCAAATGATTAGGGTAGAAGAGTGGTTGCTAGATCACTTGGTAACTCTATTCTTAAAACTTTGGGAAGCTTTCAAAATGTTTTCCATAGCAGCTATACCAGTTTACATTATTATTTTTCAAAAAATTTAAAATGTTATTGTTGTTGTATTACATCCATCCTCATTTTGCTCCCCTCAGTCCTCCTCCCCACAAACCCATTCCCCCCAAAATCAATACCACCTGTTGTGCATGTCCATGGTTCCTTTATACTAGGTTCTTGTCTAAGCTGCTCCCCTTCCTTGCCTCTGCCTCCACCCTCCCCCCAAACCCCTTTCCCCCTGACCACGGAAGGCCTATTCACTGTATTCATATATTTGGTTCTGTTTTGCTTGTTGTTAGTTTTGTTCATTATTGTCCCGTAATGGGTGAGATCATATGATATTTGTCCTTCACTGACTGGCTTATTTCACTAGGCTTAATACTCTCTAGGTCCATCCATGTTGTTGCAAAGGGTATGAGTTCCTTCTTTCTTTCTGCTATATAGAATACCATTGTGTAAATGTACCAAAGATTTTTGATCCAATCATCCACTGATGGGCACTTAGGCTGTTTCCAGCACTTGGCTATTGTAAATAGTGCTGCTATGAACATAGGTGTACATAGGTTCTTATGAATTGGTGTTTCAGGGTTCTTTGGGTATAGTCCAAGTAGTGGAAATGCTGGATCAAAAGGCAGTTCCATTTTTAGTTTTTTAAGGAAACTCCATACTGTTTTCCACAGTGGCTGCACCAGCCTACATTCCCAACAACAGTTTATGAGGCATCCCATTGCCCCGCATTCTCACAAACACTTGTTTGTTGATTTGTTGATGACTGCCATTCTGACAGGTGCGAGGGGGTATCTTATTGTGGTTTTAATTTGCATCTCTCTGATGACTAGTGATGTTGAGCATTCTTTCATATGCCTCTGGGCCCTTTGTATATCTTCCTCAGTGAGTTGTCAGTTCAGGTCCTTTGCCCATTTTTAAATTGGGCTGTCTGTCTCCCTGGTGTTGAGTCGCATTAGTTCTTTATATATTTTGGAGATCAGACCCTTGTCTGAGGTATCATTTGCAATTATGTTTTTTCCATACAGTTGGTTCCCTTTGAATTTTGATGATATTTTCTTTAGCTGAACAGTAACTTTTCAATTTGATAAAGTCCCATTTGTTGATTCGTTCTTTGATTTCCTTTGCCCTTGGTGAAGTATCAGTAAACATATTTCTGCATAGGATATCAAAAGTTTACTGCCTATATTTTCCTCCAGGACCTTTATGGTGGCACTGGTCATGTTTAAATCCTTTATCCATCTTGAGTTTATTTTGGTGTATGGTGTAAGTTGGTGGTCTATTTTATCTTTTTGCATGTTGCTGACCAGTTCTCCCAACATCATTTCTTGAAGAGACTGTTTTTACTCCATTTGATATTCCTTCCCCTTTTATCAAATATTAGTTGACCATAGAGTCCTGGGTTAATTTCTGGGCTCTCTATTCTGTTCCATTGATCTATATGTCTATTCTTATGCCAGTACCAGGCTGTTTTGATGACAGTAGCCTTGTAGTATTGTTTGAAGTCCAGTATTGTGATTCCTCCTACCTTGTTCTTCTTCCTCAAGATTGTGGTGGCTATTTGTGGGCGTTTTTGGCTCCATATAAATGTTTGAAGTATTTTTTCTATTTCTGTGAAGTCTGTCATTGGTATTTTAATTGGGATAGCATTGAATATGTAGATTGCTTTGGGTAGTATGGACATTTTAATGATGTTAATTCTTCCCATCCATGAACATGGTATATGCTTCCATTTATTTGTATCTTCCTTGATTTCTTTCTTCATTGTTCTGTAGTTTTCTGAGTACAGGTCTTTTACCTCCTTAGTTAAGTTGGTTCCTAGGTACTTTATTTTTCTTGTTGCTATGGTAAATGGGATTTGTTTTTTCGCTTCTATTTCTATTGTTCCATTATTGGTATACAAAAAAGCTTTTGATTCCTGGATATTGACTTTATACCCAGCTATTTTGCTGAATTTGCTTATAAGGTTGAGTAAGTTTTTGGTGGAGCCCATCAGGTTTTGTATGTGCACTATCATATCATCTGCAAATAATGACAGTTTGACTTCCTCCTTTCCAATTTGGATACCTTTGGTTCCTTTTTCTTCTCTGATGGCTATAGCTAGAACTTCCAAGACAATGTTGAATAGAAGTGGAGAAAGTGGACAGCCTTGTCTCGTTCCTGATCTTAGGGGGAAAGCTTTCAGTTTTTGTCCGTTAAGTATGATGTTGACTTCAGGTTTCTCATAGATGGCCTTTATGATGTTGAGGTATGCTCCCTCTATTCCCATTTTGCTGAGGTTTTTTATCATAAATGGTTGCTGTACTTTATCAAATGCTTTTTCAGTACTTATTGACGTGATCATATAGTTTTTATCTTTGAACTTGTTGATGTGGTGTATTACATTTATTGATTTACGAATGTTGTACCATCCTTGCATCCCTGGGATGAAACCCACTTGATCATGGTGTATGGTCTTTGTAATATATTGCTGAATCTGATTGGCCAATATTTTTTTTTAATTTTATTGTTGTTGTATTACATCCATCCCCTTTTAGCTCATTTTGTTGAGAATTTTAGCATCTATATTTATCAGAGATATGGCCTGTACCTTTCTTTCTTAGTTTCGTCTTGCCCTGGTTTTGGGATTAGAATATTATTGGCCTCATAGAAAGAGTTTGGGAGTCTTCCCTCTTCCTGTATTTTTTGGTATAGTTTGAGGAGGATAGGAGTTAGTTCTTCTTTAAATGTTTGGTAAAATTCACCTGTGTAGCCATCTGGTCCAGGGCTTTTGTGCTTTGGGAGGTTTTGGATTACTTCTTTAATTTCACTAGTTGTTATTGGCCTATTGAGGCTTTCTTCTTCTTCTGGGTTCAGTTTTGGTAGATTATACCTTTCCAGAAATGTGTCCATTTCATCCAGGTTGTCATATTTTTTGCCATATAGTTGTTTGTAGTAATTTCTTACAATCTTTTGTATTTCTGAGGTATCAGTTGTGATTTCTCCTCTGTCAGTTCTGATTCTGATTATTTGGGTCCTCTCTCTCTTCTTCTTCACGAGTCTGGATAAGGGCTTGTCAATTTTGTTTATTTTTTCAAAGAATCAGCTCCTGGACCTGTTGATTCTTCGAATTGTACTTTGAATCTCTGAGTTATTTGGTTCTGCTCTGATCTTGATGATTTCCTTCCTTCTACTTGCTCTGGGCTTTGTTTGTTGTTGCTCCTCTACTTCTTGCAGCTTTGTGGTTAGGTTGTTTTTATAAACTTCTTGTAAACTTTTTAGGAAGGCCTGTATTGCTATAAATTTCCCCCTGAGAACTGCCTTTGCTGTACCCCATAGGTTTTGGGCTGTTGTGTGTTCATTGTCATTTGTTTCCAGGAGCTTTTTGATTTCATCTTTGATTTCATTGTTAACCCCTTCGTTGCTTAAAAGCATGTTATTCAGTCTCCATGAGTTAGAGAATTTTTGGGTTTTCCCCTTGAGATTGGTTTCTAGTTTCAAGCCATTGTGATCTGAGAAGATACTTTGTATGATTTCAATTTTCCTATATTTGTGGAGGCTTGTCTTGTGATATACCATGTGGTCTATCTTGGAGAATGATCCATGTGCATTTGAAAAGAAGTGTATTTTGCTTCTTTGGGGTAAAAGACTCTGTATACATCAGTTAGGTCCATTTCCTCTAGAGTGTTGTTCAATGCCACAACATCTTTGGGGATTTTTTGTTTGGAAGATCTGTCCATTATTGACAGTAGGATATTAAAATCCCCTACTATTAGTGTGTTGCTGTCTATGTCTTTCTTAACGTCTTCCAAGATTTTCCTTATATATTTTGGAGCTCCTGTGTTGGGTGCGTATATGTTTTTCAGAGTTATTTCTTCTTGATGGATTGTTCCCTTAAGTATTATGAAATGCCCATCTTTGTCCCTTTTTATGTACTTCATTGTAAAATCTAGTTTATCTGAAATCAGTATTGCTACTCCAGTTTTTTTTTTTTTTAAAGATTTTATTTTATCATCTTTAGAAAGAGGGAAAGGAAGAGAGGTAGAGAGGGAGTGAGTTATCAATGTATGGTTGTGTTTCACCTGCCTCCAGCCACAGACCTGACTAGAGACCTGGTTTGCAACCTTGTTATGTGCCCTGGCTGGGGAATCGAACCTGCGACCTTTGGGTTCGCAGGCCGGCGCCTTAACCACTGTGCTACCAGCCAGGGCTTCCAGCTTTTTTTTCATGTCCATTTGCTTGATATATATTTTTCCATCCCTTCTCTCTCAACTCTCAATCTGTGTTGATCTTTTGTTCCAAGGTGGGTCTCTTGAAGACAGCATATATGTGGGTCATGTTGTCTTACCCATTCGGCTACCCTATGTCTTTTGATTGGTACATTTAATCCATGTACATTTAAGGTTATTATTGATTGATACTTATTCATTGCCATTTTCTCCCTTTGTGTCTGTATTCCTCTTTGGCTTTCTCTGTTTCTTCATTTTATTTATTTACTTATTTTTAATGCAGACCCTTTAGTATTTCTTGCAATGCTGGTTTGGTAGAGATGTATTCTTTTAGTCTTTTTTGTCTAGGAAGCTCCTTATTTCTCCTTCTATCTTGAATGAGAGCCTTGGTGGGTAGAGTATTCCTGGTTGCAGGCCTTTGTTTACCATGACTTGAAGTACTTTTTGCCATTCCCTTATGGCTTGAATTGTTTCTGTTGAATAATCATTTAATAGCCTTATTGGAGCCCCTTTATATGTTATTTGTCGTTTCTCTCTTGATGCTTTTAGGATTCTCTCTTTGTCTTTGAAATTAGCCATTTTAATAATTGGTCTGTTTGGGTTGGTCCTTATTGGGACCCTCTGTGCTTTCTGAACTTGATTAATGTTTTCACTCATCATGTTAGGGAAATTTTCTATCATGACTTTTTTGAACAGGTTTTCCATTCCTTGTTTCTCTTCTCCTTCTGGTATCCCTATGATATGGATGTTGTTACGTTTCATGTCCTGCAGCTCTCTTTAACCCTCTTCAATCTTGTGCAGCCCTTTTTTTATTCTCTTCTACTGTCTTGGAGTATTTGTCTGCATTATCCTCCAAGTCACTGTTCCAGTCGTCTGCTTCCTCTAGCCTACTGTTGATTCCTTCTACTGTATTCTTCAATTCAGAAATTGTATTCTTCATTTCCTCCTGGCACTTATTGATAGTTTCTAAGTACTTTTTCATGCTGTTGTAGCTCTCAGTAAGTTCCTTATAGCTTCCCTGGAGTTCTTTTCTTTTCTTTTCTTTTTTGATTATTAAAGATCATTATTTTAATCGATGTATGTACAACAATGTTAGGTGCAGAGTAAGTGTGCAAATATTTGTGGAACAAATTAATTAACTTAGTAAATACTTTTCAGCAACATTCACTAGAATTCTAAGTGTCAATTTCACAAGTATAAAATTAAATGCCATTGCTATATGCATTTTAAAATTTCCTTCATAATCAGCAATTTTTCATTTTTAAAGATTTCTTATGTCCTTTTACATATTTATTTAATGGGTTGGCTTGCTCTTTGTATTCTTCTTTTAGGTGATGAAATATATATATATATATTTTATTGTTGTTGTGTTACATCCATCCCCTTTTTGCTCCCCTCTGTCCCCCTCCCCACCTACCCATACCCCCCAAAGTCAATCCCACCTGATGTCCATGTCCATGGTTCCTTTATACTAGGTACTTGTCTAAGCTGCTCCCATTTCTTGCCTCTGCCTCCCCCTTCCCCCCAACCTTTTCCCCCCTGACCACTGAAGACCTATTCAGTGTATTCATATATTTGGTTCTGTTTTGCCTGTTATTAGTTTTGTTCATTATTGTCCTGTAATGGGTGAGATCATATGATATTTGTCCTTCACTGACTGGCTTATTTCAATAAGCATAATACTCTCCAGG